>FIZR01021185.1:0-11312 GCA_900060175.1 Ferrisia virgata | reverse complement strand
AAATGAAAACTTTACCGAAGCCAAAAAAAAAAAAAAAAAGGCAAAAAAAAAAGATAAAGATAATTACCGCATCCAACTTTTACAATAAATTTTGAATTGTGAAAATGGCGAAAATAAATTTACATAGTTCGGTTGTTTTTAATCTTTCAAAAAAGTTCCGTTTGTAGCTAATTGGTAATTGAAAAAATAATTAATGATTTATCGACTGCGAGTGAAGGTCAAAGAACAAATCCCCGACAGCGTATTTTAAACTTTTTGTATACGGTAGGCTTAAGATATAACATTTTGCCATTATTGGAAAGTATCCTTTATTTTGAGTAATCGAATACTGTACTGTATCAAATTTCGTAGCTGAAATACTCAATGTTATCAGATCTCGTATTTCAAACGATTAACTTATTTTACGAATCTGGCAGGTAGTAACAGTAACAACTACCTACAAAAATATTCTTACCTACTCGTTGGCGATGGTATTAAACATTCTCATAGTTTAGTACGCGGCAATCCGCATGAAAATAAGTCGGCGTGCTGAAAATCTCGCCGTTAATTCCATTCAGCTAACGTTTTTCATTTAGTAGAAAATTAAATTTACGCAAAAGCGCAACGCAATTAAATAAGTTTAAATAAAATGTGCCGCACTGCGCCCCCCCCCCTACGCCAACAAGTTCAACTTGCAAGCAATGACTTGAATTTTCATATAACTTTCTCGACAACGAGATATTGTGCTTCTATAAAAACTGAGAATATAGGTAGGTACCTTCTACTTTCTCTGTCTACCTACTTGGCTTTGTTCTTAAAACTTGAGGTAATTTTTTTTTCGTTCCAAATTCGACGAATTTTTTGCTCCGATGCGTCTGCCTCTGTTACCACTACTACTACTACTACTACTGATGCTATTGCGCGAAGCTAAGGTATTATCGTATATAGAATGAAATTACATTTTGGCGCTGCAGCGTATTTTAATTACGAACCAACAAACGTACATCACTTATACGTTGTTGATTAACGCCTTCCGTTCTTTCTTTATCTCTAAATACCTACGCAGTATAGCGACAACTCTTGAACGTATAGTATTTCGTAAGGAAATTACTTTTCTTAACTTTAGATATAATAAGAAAGACGCCATCGAAGTAATCAACTTAAAAACTAAATTCCACTTTGTACGTGCGCGCTGTGCGCTGCCATTTTATAACGCGAACGTCTAAACGTATTGTAAGCCTCTCCAACAATTATCTAGCTAAGGAGTTGTGTGTTGAGGAAGATTGCAAAATTACATATACATATGGGTTCAACTTCAGTGCTATGGGTTTAGTGACATAAGTACCTATGTACGTATGGTACATTTTTGTGTAGATTTATAACCTCGTAATACGTAGTGCTGAAATTAGTCGTCATAAAAATTAAAAAATTAAGCAATATAGGAAGTTGAATCTCTAATTTTGTGTATTTTTGATGTCTTGAATTGAATTTTCCATATAAATAGGTATAGCTACCCTTTGTGTACAAGTACATCCTACATTGTTGTAGCTTGGAGGTTGAAAATGATTTTTTATTGGATATTATTACTTCGTGAGAATTTTTCATTTCTTGTGCAAATTAGAAGAAAAAAAAATTTTTTTTATCCATATAAATCCAGCTTGAGACTCGAAGCATAAATCCTTACATATATTGAAAAATGAAAAATTGATATCTTACCTATTTGAAGGGCTATGTGATGGATTATCATCTTTTTGAAAGTGATAACCTCCTGAGAGAAGGGGTTTAAATGTATCAACTCCAACCAATAGCGAAACAAAAAAGGGGAGAGAATGCTAAGAATTGTTTTGCGGGTAAAGAGTCGCGAAATGAGCATTTTGACTTACATATTTCCGAGTATAAAAAGGGACTTTTAGATGGAAAAAATCATTAAAGGTGATTGTATAAGCTCGATTCACCCCTTCTCGCGTATTTACGTACACTACCAATGGTACCAATCTATGGAGAAAAATTGATGTAAAATTTCTCATGTTATATTATACCCTGCGCCTGGAAAAATTCTTCGCACGAAGCATGTCGAGTTGAAATTAATTTTTTTTTTTCAAAATCGTTGCGATTAATGAGGTTACTGCGGATGGTTAGATAATTTAGTCATGTCCCCAGATCTTGAAAAATATCATGGAACATTGTTAAAGCTCCCTCGCAAAAATTTTCGAGCGTCAGAACCGCCCGCGTGTCCACTCCCCCCTGCGCCCATTATAGGGAAAAATTCTTGAATTATTATTAAACCGTCACCAGAATGGTGAGTTTTTGTCAGAGTTACGTAGTACATGCTAATTTTTTTTTTTAATTTTGATGTAGATATGTCTTAGGGCTGGGAGTAATTCTATGAAAACATGATGTTTTTAATATAACGTTTTTGATCGTGCCTGTGTTGCCAATCACAGTAATTTTTGCATGGAATTTCTCTAATACACGATGCGGCCAAATTGAAATGGCATCCAAGAAGGCCATTTTTATGGCAGAAAATCACTGAAATAGTCCATGTGTGTAGTCTGAAGAGTGCAGAATAATATTATCATTACGTTTTGACCTGTATTGTGTTCTAAGTAGGCAAAATTACCTTTTGAAGGGTGGAAGTCATTTCCAAGATTATGTATAAAATGATATTTTCATCAAAATTTGGGGCTTATCACCTCAAGCTTTGATGACGGTCGATTAGGGGGCTATGTTTTCATTTTTTTTTTTTTCAGGTTTCACAGGGGAAAAAAGTAAATACTCGTACGGACCTAAATTCAGTAATTTATATTTTATGGAAGAATATAGAAATATTGGATTGTCCTTAAACTGTTTTAAAAGATGATACATAAAAAAAATTTACTAAAAAATTGAAAAGTACCACTTTTTTTGATTCTATTCGTGAAGTACTGAATTATTATTTCCAAATTGCCGAATTGATTTCCAATGCTTTTGATCAATTACATCAAGATTTTCGATTTTTCATGATTTTTCAATTTTTACCTATTTTTTCTTCAAATTGTTGTCTAATTTTTGATGATTCTTAACGAGTTTGTTTGTATTTTAGGTCAATTTTGATCCATTTTAATCAAATTTTTACTCAATTCTTGATGATTTTAAAGAATTTTTTTTATGCTAGGTCAATTTTCACTCATTTTTTAACATTTTTTGATGATTTTCAATGATTTTTATCAATTTTTCTCTTAATTTAGGTAATTTTTCAATATTTTTTTTTGTAATATTTGATCTTTTTTCGATGATTTTTAACGATTTCGTTCATATTTTAGGTAAATTTCACCTATTTTTCAACAATTTGTCGTAACTTTTGATAAACTTTTTTACACTTTTTACCCGTTTTTATAAAATTGTTATTGAATAATCGATGTTTTTCAATAATTTTATTTACAATTTTAGTTGAACTTTTACCCTTTTTCAACATTTTTCGTGATTTTTGATTGATTTTTTGCATTTTTTTATCCATTTTTAACAAATTTTTACTTAATTTTCAATGATTTTCTATGATTTTTGTCTTAATTTTGGCAATTTTGCCTAGTTTTTGCGGGGTTTTTATGATTTTTGAACAATTTTTCATAATTTTTTACTCATTTTAGTCATTTTTTTTTCAAATTTTCGATAGTTTCAACGTTTTTTTTTTCATAATTTTGGTCAATTTCCCCCATTTTTACCCATCATTTTAGGCAATTTTTTTCCAATTTTAGATTATTTTTTATATATATATACTTTTTTTTCATACCTATTCATGGCAAATTTTCACCCAAATCGTACTTGTTCCCAGAATAGTTCTTTTTCTGCGTTCTAAAATTAAAGGCCATAGCAAAAAACTCCTGAAAATAGGATATTTTATTGCCAGCCGCCAACAATGTTATAAGATGGTTTTCAAAATCTTAAGGACGGGGTCAAGTGAGCTCTCTTGACCGCAGTAGGTAGCCCTAGGTACAGACGGTATGTAGCTAGAGAAAATTTACAATAAAATAAATATACAGTATGTAGTAATAAAATGTGGAAAATCAAAGAAAAAATTTCAGTATATTCGGCAGATAGAATTTTTATTCGTCATCAAGGCTATGAAAGGTTATAAATCTCAATAAGGCTGTCATATGGATGAAAAATTCGAAAATAAAACGCGTAAAATTTTTTTATAGCTGAAAATCAGTTTCGTTTCTTTTCTTTCAAACTTCCATTTTCGTTTATAAAGTGAACAATGAAACAAAGTGGAGTGGAGGTGAAGGTGAAAAGAGATAAGAACGTGAAGTTCTGTTTAAACAGATGCAAAGAAATTCCGACAGATGGATGTAAACAATTTCAATGCTGGAGAAATTTTTTTTTTATTTAAATTTTTTTACCCAACATTATTTTGATATGCGTAAGTACATATTTACTGATCAGTTGTTATCAGTACACGTTTTATTTTTCTAACTCATTTCACTTTGCTACAGCATATGTTTCATTGTAAATACGATATGATAGGCATGTACATACATGTATGTATGTATGTATATATACATATGTAAATAAATCATGTAGGATTCATTGCATCGAGTCTGAAAAATCTGTAAATTAACGTTAAGTTGGCAGTATTCCAAATTTCTGATATGCGTGTTCGTTTATCGAGGGGATATTAGGTTGACACTGGAATCATTTACAGATACTGCGATCCTTCATTTTTGTTGAATTAAAAATTTTCTAAGCATAAAATTTGTTTTGTTGTGACTTACCAGGCCTACAACTGATCAATCGAATCGCTTCAAAAATATAAACGAGTAAAATTAATTATTTTACTCAGTAAACGTATGTATACTCTGAAATTTATTAAATATTGATTTGATTTCTGAGCTGAGATAGGAAATCGATACCGATGAAAAAGTAACGTTATGAATATTATTGTGTATTTTATAAAATGGAAAAAGTCAATCGGCAAAATTTCACGTATTTGGTATTACATAAGTATAGAAAAAGAGAGAAGAAAAGTTTGTGTGTGTGTGTGAAGAGAAAAAAAAAGAATTTTACAGCTGACTGGCGTTAATTTATTTAAGGGTATTTGCAGTACACTATTCGCCACCCTTTACTTATTTTTCGATGTGATGTGGCTACGAAAAGCATGGCAGGAAGGGCATTTATTACTCCTTTTATTAAAGCCGTAAATTTTGTGGTTTTTGCCGACGTAGCTGTAATAAATGTTCGTTATTCGTTTTAACGATAAAATGAAAATAACGGTCTTGTTATATATATATTTATATGTTATATGTATGTATGTGTATCGTCATTATATTAGTATTTATTTAAAGTTTTTTTTTTTTTTTTTTTTTTTATAAAAGGAGTGTCGAGCAATAATGAGAAATTGACGACGTTCATTTAAATCGTTGGTTCCAGGTTCCATGTTCTATGTTCGTGTTTAGGTGTGGCCAAACAACGTAACGGCCATCGGTCCCGAAAAAAAAATAATAATAAACCTAGTCTCAATCTTAAGCTAACCAAGATGGAAAGAAAACCTCACACGATATATTCATGTTTTATAAACAGCGTGAACCAGACGGAGAATAAAACTCAATAAGAATAACAACAAACTTATTCTACGACGTATATCCGCTTCTATGGCTACATACATATGAACCTCTCGAAACCCCGAAAACAATTTACACACTTGGTCTTCGTGCCGACAAATAGCTTTATGCTTTTAAAACCAAAACGGCAATTTTTCAGCGATAAAAAAGAAATCCTCTTGGGCACTCTCGTATTATATGTGTTGGTACGTACGTACGTAGATCTACGTACACGTATACCTACAACCAAAATATCTCAGCAAGAGCAACCTTGGTATTACGATGGTATTTTTACAAGTTTATCGCCATCCGTATAACATCGTCCTGTAGTTTACACTTATTACAACACGCCTTAAGCTATATTATATTTCATATTTTTTTTTCGATAATATTAGTTACTGCCACCGCCTTCTCTCACTACACTCGAGTAAATATACACGAAAATTGTTCAATTTAAACGTCCAGCAGATTGGTCGGTTCGTTCGTCTTCGCTGTAGGAAACATCTCCCAAATACCTTCATATGTATCTCTCTTGCTCCGGTCGTCTGCTGATTGTAGTAAACCAAGTACCAAAACGTGTAAGTATTATACACAATACTTAATGGCGTCTTCAGAGTCTTTTTCTCTACAACCTTTTCTCTTTTTCTCCTTCTCATATAGGTACAAATGTGTATGTTCGACGAGATAACCTGTTCACGTTTAATATACGCGCAGGCATTACTCACAATGTTCAGCTGTGTGTGCCTATACGAAACACATGGTAGTCTTCATTTTTTTCCTCTACCTTTTTCTCCATGTTTTCTTCTTCTTCTTTATATATAACAAATGAGGTTTTCTCGTTGCGGTTATTTAATCCTACTTATATATATGTCAGTTTAATGGTTCGTTTTCTTTTTCATGTTTTTTTTTTCAGTTAATAATCGTTTCTTTTAGATATATAGTTCATACTTCTGCCCCTTCTTATCTGTTTTCTTTAGTTTCTCGTTCTATTACAGGTACCTTACCAACATAATTCTCGAATTTTATAAATGTGTGTGATGTGTGTGTGTGTGCGTGATTAGTAGATATTAAGGAGATACCTTTGTATGAAAAAGAATTTTATACAGGCACATTTATAACCAACCATCTGATTATGACTCGGATTAAATAATAAAGGAACAGAAAGGAAAAAAGGTCCCTGTAAAGGATTTTTATGAACAAAAAGAACGTGTTGAGGAAATGGAAATGTCTAATCGCTGATTCTAGACAATGGACGCCTTTTAAATTACCTATACCTACAGTGATATTAATAATATTTACTTCTTACAAGAAATATATTTATAAAGAAATTTCAACATGGAAGAAACTGATGGATACATTTAGATGTTGGAAATGCATGTACTAAGTTTACCTGTTGTCATCACTTGAAATCACTTATTTTAAAATTCTGAATAGATCGTGCATATGAGAAAAGTCATAAATCGGCTTATTAAAAAATAAGTGTAAATTGTTAACTGAAAATATATAAGTAGAACTATGCGCATGAAAATTTAAACTGTTGATATTTTTAAGTTCCTAATTGCTTTGATTTTAGACCTACTTCATAACAAAAGGCCTACATTTTTTTAGATTAAAATAAATTACGTTACGGACAAATCTACTCGTATCTTTGGTTCGAGTTCTTTTGCATTGAAGCATACACTACATAATATTAGCATCGTTCAATTTTTCTGCCTTCTGAATGGCTAAATATGTCTTATCAAGTTCAAAACTATTTTAGCATTTCAAGTTTTTCACTTGAACAAGGAAGACTAATTTTCTGAGAATCTTGAGTTCTTTTGTCTGATTTTACATTATGATCAAAAGTGGAACAAGTTTATTTTAGCTATGAATTCGGAGAAGAAAACTTGACTGCTTTACATTACAATTGTTTCAAAATCGGATAATGAAATTCGAAGTTCATGCAGTGTTTGTGTATAATAGTGATATTAATGATGGCATACATTTCTCAAAAATACGTTCAATCAGTGGAATATGCGAAGTTCGATACCTCAGACCACCAAAACACTTCAGTGTAAGTAAGTTGATTGTCTGATACTTGATAACGTATTGATAAAATGTTCCCTCTTTTGTCACAGCCCTGTAATATGGAAATTCAATTACTGATGCATAGAATATCTTAATATCTAACTTTTGCCATTGTAGTGCATTTTGTAAGTCAAGGGATGTATTAGCATAACAAGAACAGAAGAGGTATTATGGAAAAAAACGTAAGATTTTCTATGAAACATTATTTTAATCACCATATTGAAGGCGTATTATGATTAATCAAACATTTAATCAATACATATATTATCAAGTATCAACTTACTCACAGAAAAGTATTTTGGTGTTTTGGCCGCCTGTGGTTTGGAGCTTTGCATTGATATTCCACCTTTCCACTGACTTGAATGGATGTATTTTTGGAAAATGTGTGCACGCAATCAGCAATATCAGATATAAGATCACTAGTACATTACTTATAAATAAAGTATCGAATTAGTATTTTGTTTCCGACTTTGAAACCATTACGGTATTCAGCGGCGATAAGTTTTCTGCCTTGAATTTACAAGGAAAATAAATTTGTTCCATTTTTACAGAAGAATTCAAGATTTTCACAAAGTTAATTCTCCAAGTTGAAATGCAAAGTTTTGAAGGTTTTGATTTCGATAAGACACATTGCAATCACGTGAACCTTAGAGCCAATCAGAAGGCAGAAAAATTAAACGCTGATAACATTATGTAGGGTATGTTTAAATGCTGTTCTTTTAAAAAATTTGTTAAAATTCAAGAAGTTGTTTTTTTTTTAATTTATTTTCATTCATTGAAACATAACGAGAAACAAAGAAATTACAAGCCAAAAAAAATTGAAATTAATTATTTCTTACAAGGTTATTTTCACAAAAATTGGAAAATTGATTTAAAAAACATCGAAACACGTAGAATTAAAAAATTGTTGAAAAAAAATACCGGTATTTTTTCTTTTATGGGCATAACTTTTACGCCAGTACTTTTTAGGACGATGATTGTAACGAATTTTTCATTTGGTATATTTGATAAAGGGTACCTGCGGGTGATATAGGTGAATTTGCCGCAGAGCTGTGTAATTAAACGATAGAATTTCGTTCTTACAATCTGAAAGCTTTGTGATAAAAATTTTGGACACTTGTCCTATCCTTACTTAGCGTTGGCATTGGGAATTTATATTTTCGCGATTTTCCAAAATGCGAAAGGATATTAATTGGTGGCTGAAAAAAATTATCGACAATTTTTTCCTACGAAAATGCGGATTTGCAAACTTTAAATCGAGTTTCATACATGAAGTTTCAGGGAGACAATTCTGGAAAAATTCTTTTTTATGCACCTAAAACGTAAGCATGAGGAGTAATTTTTTCAAAATTAAAAAAAAATTGAACATAGGCCTATCATTTTCCCGTAATGTTTCCAATTTACTTGTACGGTTTTCACTTCATTTCATTTCTTTTTTGTAACTTGAAATTTTTATAAGGATACGTAAATAAAGCACAAAGCTAAAAATTAAAGATCTTACCATCTTCACTTACGGAATTATAAGCCAAAAAACTAGTGACAGATTCATGTTTAGCAGCTCAAACTATCCCTATAAACACCATTCACACGATAAAAGTACTCAAATTTCAAGAAATCGAATTTCTAATTGAAAATATTCTCAGCCATACTTTTAAAACACGTTAAATCGCATCGAAACTTGGAAAAAATGTGAACAAAAAACGGGGGAGAATTGACAGAAATTCGTAAAAAATGCACAAAAACTATCTAAAATTACGAAAAAATATTAAAAAATTTGCGAAAATTAACCTAGAACAATATTTGAAAGTGACTTAAAATATTTAGAAAATCGTTTAAAATCGTCGGAATTTGGTAAAAATTTGACGAAAATGAATTAAAAATGCAGAATATTGATCAGAAATTCTGAAAAAATTTTGAAAAACATGACAAAAATTGATTTAAAATATGGAAAAAAGGTTAACAATCATCGAAAATTTGGTAAATTTTGATAAAAAGGGTTTATAAATGTAGAAAATTGCTCAAAAATTACGAAAAATATTGAAAAATACGTAAAAAAATTGGCCTCAAAATATGGCAAAAATCGTGAAAAATCATCAAAAATTGATCAAAAATCACAAAAAAAAATTGAAAAACACGTGAAATTTGATCAAAAATATGAAAAAAATTGTCAAACATCGTCAAAATTTGGTGAAAATTGACCAATAGTTGTTAAAATTCATTGAAAATTGAGGTAAAATCCGACAAAAATGCGTTAAAAATGTGAAAAATTGTTCCAAAATCATAAAACTGTGACAAAAAAATTTGCCAAAATGTGAAAAAAATCATTAAAAATGCAGAAGATTGATCAAAAATAACAAAAAAATGATGAGAAGTGAGTGAATCCAACTTTCGATGATTTTCAACTTTTTTTTTTTTTGTTTCATATTTTTGGTCAATTTGATGCATCTGTAACCCATTTTTGTCAAACTTTCACTCAATTTCGAATAATTTTTACCGATTTTAGGTTAATATTCTCTCATTTTTAAACATTTTTCGTGATTTTCGATCAATTTTCTACGTTTTTTTACCCATTGATGAGATATTCTGAAAAAATCTTGTCATCTCTGAATTAATGTTGAAAATATTTTCCATCACCATTGGTCCTCCCTAATGATGTAATAAGTGATTTTGTAAAATTAATCCGTGCATTGCTCAGCTGTCAAAGTGTTACAATGACAACTCGTAAAGCTCAAACTATTACTTTGCCATTACCTAACTAACAAATAGTTTTTTGTTTTTATTTTTAAATTTTCGTCAAATTAAATTTCGGTACGACGCATTGATTGATGAAAATTAACCACCAACCCATATCACACATTGGCCCTAATCAATTCACCTGTCAAGTAAACTAAACATATAAACGCGTTGTTACGACCAAAAATAAAAAACATCCAATGCGAAATAAAAAAAAAAAAAAAAAAAAAAAAAAAACATCCAAAGGAAAAAAAAAAAAAAAAAAAAAAAAAACTTCATAGAACTATCCTGATCAGCATATAAGGATGGGGAGCGGTGGAGAAGTACGAAATACAAAAGGTTCAATTCCAATAAAAAATTTCCATGTGGAAATAGGAAAAAAACCCTCGCTTAAGATTAGGATAGGTAGCACTTCGGTGAGTGAGTGAAACAATTAAAATATTCTCAACGTTTGGAAAACGTGACACTAATTTTACTAATAAATGAAATTCTCTCGTTTCTGTGTTCGAAAAGCGAGAGAGAATGTAATTTTATAAAATATTTAAACTTAGCGTAACGTCACGGCTGCGTAACAGATATCTTCGGTACACAGAATATCAGCTTAGAGCGCTACACAGTGGAGAGTGCTTAATGCTGGGGAGACTCGTCAACGTAAAAAGGGTGCGTTTTCCGCAGTCATTCTAAATGAGAGATAACCTTCCCCTTTTGCGCGTTGTTTATTTATTTGAAAATTAATTTTCTCCAGTCACTCGACACGACTTTAATTGAATATAATTGCGCGCCCAAGTCCTGCTTGTTCTCTTACTAGATGTTATGGTATGTTAAATAGCAAATTGCAACCGAGCTTCTTTACACTCGTAAAAGTTCGAGCAAAATGATTCTCTTTCCGACTGTAGGGTTTCGTTTCTTCTTTTTTTTTTTTTTTTTTTTTTTTTTCAAATAATACCCATTTTTTTT
>FIZR01021182.1:0-12343 GCA_900060175.1 Ferrisia virgata | reverse complement strand
TTTTTTTTCTATTGTTATAAAGAAAATTGCATATCTTGGTGTCCACTATATGAAAAAAAATATTTCATCTTATACACTTTGGTCAGAAGTTATTCTTTCTCTAGACAGAAATCTGAAATAATCTACGTCATGTCTACATGTGAGAGATCTTGATCAAACAGGATTGGAAATAGGTTGAAAAACAATTGGTGAAAAGCGCTCCTACCGGAGCAGTCTTGAGTAACTCTGGACAAAAATTTTTTCACCTTAGTGTTTCAATGTCTATGGAAGTGACGTAGCCAAAGTACTAGAACTTATTCAGATTCCTCCCCTCCCCTATACTGCACCTCCTTTGAAGTTGGAAAACTTGAAAATTGTTGCCAGATTTAAAACTTTAAGACTAAACAGTGTTGAAAATTTTCACAGTATTTGTGCTTCACGTAGACATTTTTTATTAAAGCTTTTACGATTCAACTTAATTAATTTCCCTTGTCCCCCCTTGCTCCAGATGCAAAATGGATATGCACAAAGTTGTCCTTTATTTTTTGAAATGTACTTTTTTACCACCCTATTTCTTCTTCCTCCCAAAGTGTTCCTCTACGTGAATAGCTAGATACCATACCCGATAATTTTATAATAGGTTTTTATCTTTTACTTTTTTTGCTTGAATTTTTATAATAATTGGGATGTATTACTCGAATCAACGAACTTCGAAAATTTTAGCATAATTGTAGACAGTGCACGGTGTGGTGTCTAAATGTAAGTGTACGTAACTTGAATGCGTAATTTATAGACGGTTTAAATTACAAGTCGCTACGGGTTAGAAATTTTTTAGTAGTCAATTTGGAGCACAATGAAAAATTTTTTGCTAAAGACCTGGCGAAAAAATTTGAAATTTTTTTCAGGCTTACATAATTTGAAAAGCAACGCCTTAATATACGTTGTTATGTTTTTCAATCCCATCTATTTATTCGTATCTAACTTACATGAACCAATAATATCGCGGCCAAAAAATATAAAAATTATCCACAAATGTGGAATTAACATTGAAGGCATCAAAAAACTATTTCAACACTTACTACGAGGAAAATCTAATGTTTTAATCGCGAAGAAAAAATTGAGAAATGCTCTTGTCTAATATCACGAAAAAAACGACAATGAAACATCAAAAATGGAGATTCTTTATTTTGACCTACGCGCAAGCAAGCACCATATTTAATCACCGGATTTCCTACACAGACGTAGGTTGTACATCACATACATAGACATATACGTATATTCCATGCAACTTATTGACACATAGTTAGATGTACGTAGTACTTATGTAGGTTATATTGCTATAAATTCCGCAAATAATTTTTAAATTCTTTCTGAATATTTTACGGCATCTTGTGAATAAATTTCGAGATATGAAAATAAGTAGATGTAGGTGGTAGATACTAGATACTTGATTTTTTTTTATCAAAATGTTGAAAGATACCTATCAAATTTAGTAGTAGAAGAAACTCAATGTCAATACGACAACATTTCCGAGGTAGGAAACACAAATTTGAAAAGATACAATAAAAAGTTCGCCTTTGGAGAAAATCAACCTAATTCAATCATATTCACAATTCCATTTCCTTTAACTTTATCTCATTTTAGACAATATAATAGGTTAAGGAGATAAAATAGCAAAGGCTGGATAACGGAAGGGCAAAGTTCTTCTTTTTCTTCAATTGCATTTCGTTGGATTCGTACTTTTTATATATGAAGGTTAAATTTAATAATTAAACTTCATAAGAAAAAGGTACTAAACATTTAAAAAAATAGAATTCATCTAAAATTTGAAAAGTAAAAAAATATGTTTGGGTAGAAATATCTTATTTCCGGATAAATATTAAATAATTATCTTATCTTCATTTCAGCTTTTAGGCAAACATTCGATTTTCAATTAATCAAGTTTAAAAAGTGAACTGAAAGATCATCATCGTACATATAAAGCTAAAAGTACCTATGAAAAATTCAGGAAAAAACTCCAGGGCCTCTTTTATGACACCTAGAGAGCCAAATTTTTTCTAAATGAATTACTTGGAAAATTTTCTTTTTACGAAAAGTACGAACGGACGAGTAATTCAACCAATTCAAAACCACCAAACTTTGAACTTGATCTAAAAATTTTTTGAAAATTTTGATTTTTCAAATCTTATTTGGTCTTTAAAACACCTACGTGCTTCATTATAAGCTCATCGTAAAGAGGACAAAATTTCCAACATTTTCCTCGCTAACTCTATAGCCCAAGGACTTATAGCTTTGCCGGAATTTTAATCCAAAGTTTCGAAAATTGAACTTATATCTTTACATTAAATTACCGAAAACCTATAAGTCTTCTTATGTAGGCGAGGGGAATGTTGGAAATTCAATCTCTTTCCAATGAGTCAACAACGAAGTAAGTATAGGTGCATTAAGCTTCGAGCTATAGACCGAGAAAATTTTAAAAAAATCTAAAACTACCTACATAATTGTTCAGCAACTTGATCTTTATCTCTAATCAACCTTCTCAAACGATTTATTCTTATTTTCAACCATTCTGAAGGTTCCAGTAAATTTTTAACATTTTTCCACGATTTTCAATATCACCTAAAAACTGTCCTAATCAATTTCAGCAGCTGAAAACTTGGCGATGGTATAATGTGGGCTCATCAAATCGATTAATGCAGCTTTCTAGCGAATCAAAGGTGACGAATTGAGGTGTACACTT
Source organism: Ferrisia virgata (assembly GCA_900060175.1). Classification (NCBI taxonomy): domain Eukaryota; kingdom Metazoa; phylum Arthropoda; class Insecta; order Hemiptera; family Pseudococcidae; genus Ferrisia; species Ferrisia virgata. The sequence goes on along the minus strand of FIZR01021182.1, from coordinate 9,624 downwards.
TTTTGTACTATTCAAATCTTCATCATTCTTTTAATGCGAAAAGATACAACTTTCAACTAGTCACCTAGTCTATTTGGTATGCCAACAGTTTACAACAGTCAAATTTTTAGCTGGACAAATTTCGAAGTGGTTCGAATATCCTGAAGAAATTTCTAAAATTTATTGTAGGCTCCAAAACGGTTGAAAATGGTCAAAAATGGTTAAACAGAGTCAATTTTAAATAGGAATCGAGTTTTTAAGCAATTAGTTACGAGCTGTTTTTTTTTTGAATTTTTGAAATTTTAATGACATTTTTACGATGCGAAAAAATACACATTTCAATTCTGCACTTCGAATTCACCGGAAAACTGCATTAGTCGATTTGGCATATTTATACAGTATACTATGAAATTTTCAGCCACCGAAATTAATTCGAGCAGAATTAGCGACGGTTTAAAAATCCGACATAAATTTTAAAAATTTATTGACGGCTCCAGAATGGCTGAAAAAAGTTCAAAAACCAAAATATCTTTGCCGTCCAAAATGCCTTACAATAATGAAATTTTGAGTTACAAAAATGAACGTATTAAAGTCGGTTCTCGAATGGAACAAATTTTAGGTACATGTAAGATCAATACGTAGGGGACCGCAAAACAGCCAGTGAGAGAGAAGCACCCTAGTATCAAATTACCAATACATTTTCTCAAGTTTTCATATCCATAAAATTTTCTAAAATCCGCTTCATACTATAGATGAATAATTTTCAATTTTTTCCGCCCTATTTCTTTACATTGTAAATTTCTTTCTGAGTGATCTTGCAGCCGGGTCTATTAAACTTCAACTTTAAATTGCGCCAATATAAATCTACTAAGTATGGTAAGTATTGTTTTTATACATAGTATGGTACATACCTGTAGGTATGAGATACATATAATGCAGGGTATCATCGTTAAAAAACTGGCACGTTTTCAAATAATGACCCTTTCTAGCGTTAATGAAAAATTTGCCAACGAATGAAACAAGTTTAAGAAGAAAACTGTGGAGACTTTACGTTTGTAATATATTATGCCGAATTCCAGAGAATTCCAAGAAAATTTCAAACCAAATGGCAAAGACTAAAGAGTGAGATATTATTTACCATGTAAGATGCAGATATGAATACGTCATCATAAGACTGAATCGATATCGCATCAATAAGTAGAGCATAGGCGTGGAAGTATTGATACGGGTTATAGGTATACACATTGTGTGAAATTTTCGCATAGAACAAGATACTATATCTGCAAAACGTGTTTTAAAAATATTAAGTGGATGTATCGAAAACGAGAATAATATGTAGTATGCAAATTTATGGTATATTTTGAAGCACGAATACTTAGATGTAAATATACAGATTACAGAGCGAATTCAAATAAACTCGTGATACGCTGGAAATAAAATCTACTAAAAAAGAAAAAGTGTAAGTTTCGTGCATTTTTGATTAAAATTTCAAAACTATTTTTATAAGAGTTAAAAACCTTCCTTCCGAGGCTAAAATAATGAAAGGAAAAAAAAAGATTTTCAAATTTTGATAGATTTATTATAAAACTATACGTAAACTTTAAACTTTTATGCGACGAAATTGCAGAGAAAACGTTTGAAATACCATTTATTCTATTCCATTCGACGTTAAATTCTGAGAAAAAAATTTTCCTCGCCAAAATTCGTATCTACATTTTTAATAAAAATATTTGCTAGACTAAAAGATTAAATTCTCTGCTACGTGAAAAAATTTCTCAAATTCATAATCTCTCTATATACGAAGAATCGAATCATACCATTGTAAAAAGGAAAAAGAAAAAAAATCCAGCTATTGTGTTATTACAAACAAACTTATGGTTTAACTTCATTGTGCGATAAACGGCTCCACCCGGTTAAATTTCGAAAAATATTACAACCATACTGTCACCGAGCACGCATGCAACTCGTGTTTTTGCTTTCATTTATCGATTAGAGTATACCATATAGTCAACTGCACAGTGCATTCCACGCATCTTTACCAAAATTGACTTTCAAATTACGTAATGGTCGTCGGAAACGTGTAAATTTAATACCATATGCTACAACTGACCCAACTATTTTTCTAGCTTCGAATATACACGTACCTACTTATAATATACCCACCGATTTAAGATTCTTTTCCTTCTTTTTTTTTTTTTTTTTCATTTCATTAAAAATTAAAATGTAAGATCAAGGGTTACGGTTGTAACACCCACCGTTTCCCCTCAACTACGTTACTTATGGGGAAAAAAATGAACACGACACGAGATACACTTAATCCTCTATTCGTTTTTCCAAAAGCTTCGAATTAAGACGTGAACAATATTTCTTCGATAGACAATTACGATTACGATACACATGATGTATAAATCTATATAAAAAATGATCGCGATACTCAACTTCGTTCAAATTTTATACCGATAAACGCGGACAGGCTATTTTTTTAAACCTATAAATTGAGATATTTTTCAAAATACCAACGTGTAAAAAAATTAGAGAGCTTAATTTTTTTGCCTCAACTTTAAAAATTTTCATTTTCTAAAATGGCTGAAGCAAACAATTCCACGATTATTTCACTGTACAGTTCGTACCAGGTTTTTTTCATGATTGGCGAATACGTAGAAAGGGGAATACTTAAATTACTGTCGTCGTACAAAAAAGTGCAAAATATGAACACTCATTAACGTAATTAAATCTCATTTAATTGTCTACGTACGAAAAGGTATGCTATGGTAGGTACTGGTATAAAATATGGGTATCATTTTTAATTTTAATGTAAAAAGTTAAGGAAGTTCTTTTGTACTTACAAATGAAAAGCTCCGTTTTTGATGAAAAAAAATCACTTGACTCGGGTAAAAATTCGATGCTGAAGCGATATCGATTACAAAACACATAAGTCTGAAAAGAAACACGAATACATTTCATTAGATTTGATACAGTAAAAAAAAAAAAAAAAAATTCAAAATAATCACACACGAAGAAATGTGTAATTAGTATGTATATAAGGTACATGCCAACTGTCAATGTCAATTTAACATTAAACATTTTTCGAGCACCTCCATTGGCTCCTTCTAAGCACAGCATTCTTTCCGAAAGAACCTAGATTTCATGTAGTCGAATTTTATTTTTTAATTTTGAAGCATTTACCTGGTATAAAATTTGTCTCAAAAATTAAATTAATATCTACAAAACCTAGTACCCAATTAACTATTACTACACAATCAGATTTAAATATCTACGTACACCTGTATAGTCCTACATTTCAAATATTTTTTTTTAGTCATCGTTTTATAGAAAAAAATTATCATCTATGAACAACCATCAAGTTAAATCCATTGGAACTTTTTGGCATAAAAATTTTAGTTACTTTTAAACAGTCTTCAAATAGGTATAAGAGCTCATATTGCGATAATTATTATAATTAGAAAAAAAAACACGTAAATAAACTCGCACTTGGTAAGTACATGTACAACACGTAATATAACAATACCGCTCAAAGTTATTCAGTAATTAAATCATAATTAATTTCTTTATTAATTGATTCAATTTCAAGGATATAATTAACTCGATGATTGAAAAAATTGTCATTAAAATACTTAACGCTGTCAGCATTAAAATTTTTTCATTTAATGAACAAATAAATATGCAAATTATACAATCAATACTCGCAAACTCTTTTCGATCAAGATTTAATCATTTCGACAATTCTACTATTTTTTTTTTTAAACTTGCAACACGCCAACGAACTTTTTCTTCCAAGTTTTTAGATTCCCTTAAAGCAGAGACAAAAAAAAGATCAATAACGCTTTATTAGATAAAAAAGACACCGAGAGACAAAGATGCATAAAGGGGAAAAGGGGTCAAGCTGTTTCCTCGCTTTTGGAAACTGTTAATAGTTGGTAATTTTAGATATTTTCGGTCATCAGTACGCCAGTGTTGGCAAATGTCCGAAAATAATGAATTTTTTTCTCGGTCGTACAGCAGATAATTGGTACGGTGTAGGGCTACAGTAAAGAAAAAAGTAAAGTGGAATGACTTCATATCGAATGGAGGTTTATTCAAGGGGTGAGTGCCGCGAATACGGAATAATACAAAAAATAAAAACCATAAATGATTTTGAAATAAACAAAATTCACGATTCTCAATAACATAGTTTTAAAATTTACCGTTAAATGTTAAACTAACCAAAACAATGTGATTGAAGTACGGTTTAATTTAATTGAAATGATGAAGAAGCAAAGTTTTTGGTTTTTTATACGAGAAATTCGACGTATTCGGGCTCATTTTTTAGTTATTTTCATACAGTAGCCTCAATACAGTGACAGATGCAGCCCTGCAACGGGAATATGGGTTTGAATCTCAAATTGAGAAAAATAGAAATTACTAATTTTCCCATTCACAGCTCAATATTGCTGAAAAGCGAACCGCAACTCGATGGTTGGATGTGGGAAGACCATCCCCCATTACCCCTCCATAATAAGGTTCTGTCTAGATTAATAAAATACTCGGAGGGCCTACCTTTAATGCCTGTTTTTAATGCTATTCCCCACACTTAAGGAAAACTCATTAGTAACCCACCAGCAAAAAATTTGGCATTAATATGCATGCAGTGGTGACAAAGACAGGAGAGGAGGAAGGCAAGTTCTATGGACGTAGTTACTCTCATTTCTTTTTGATTAGCATTTGTAACATTTCATTTACTTAAAAACGGAGCAGAACATTTCCGTTACTATGGTTTTTTGTGGACCTTTCATTCAGAGCTTGGAACCAAAACAGACGTTGGCTATGGGTATGGTTTTCGTTATGTTTATATTCTGGTTTTGGTACTAAAAAAAGGTTCTGGTTGTAGTTTTTATTATAGAAATCATATTGCAACTTTCAAGATTTTCCCCCAAAATTTTACATGGCACTACTAGGTCATTTACTCTCCCCCCCCCCCGTTCTTCCGGTGTAAAATTTGAAGAACAAAACATTTTCTCAAATCGTAGTTTTGAATAGTATACCTTGCAGAAGGTAACTTTAGCAGCACATTTGATAATATGCAAAATTTGCCTCTTTTGATTATTTGAAGATGCTTATAGAATTCAAACTAATGTTGCCCCTTTCAATAGAGAAGATAGTCAAAATGTGTATGTACATGACAAACTTTGTAGGAATAATTTTTATTTACAAGGCTCACTCTTTAAGTTGATAATTGGATCGAAATTTTGAAAGTACGCATTGGTCGTATTTTCCAAATATTTGTACGACTCTACTTATGAGAAAAAGCGAGAGAGGGGCTTGAGTGGTACCATTCAACTCGTATCTATCCGCACTACACATCTATGCTAATGTCGTTTCGTAACTCTATGATATCTTTGACAGGTTAAAAAACCAAAATCACACTTCTAAAGCAAATTTCATTTCATATTTTCAATGTATCTTCAATGGGTTCTCCTTTCTAAAGTTTTTCTTTTCTTTCTTTTCAGAGTTTTGACATTGCAGTTTGCATCAGATAAAGATGCTAGGAAACCAGAAAAAAAAAACTAAATTAAATATCAAATTTATTTGGTTTTGGTGTTGTTTTGGTTTAAGAAAGATTCTGGTTAAGGTTTTTGTTTTGGTATTGGTTTTTCAGAGGTTGTGATCTTGGTTACGGTTATGATTTGTCTTAGTTAGCATTTTATTCTGTTTTTTTTTCGATTTTGGTTTTGGTTAACGTTTTCGTTCCGTGACTGCAGCTGCAGCTTCATTGCTAATATTTCTCAAATTCTCGCTTTCTCTGTGCTCGGGTGTTTTTTTTTCAATTTCAAAATGATTCAGTAAACTAGCCATCCACCTCTCAAAAATATATTATTTATCACGGGAGAGTACGTGTTACTCGTATCAGCCACAGGCAGTGGTACTGATGCAGCCAAGAGGGCCTTGGAAGTGCTTATACCTACCCTTTGAAATCTGTAACATTGAAAATTGTAACAAGATTCAAAAGCAAACCCCTTAAGTACCTTTGTACTTCCCCGTAAAACTTCTAGAAATACTCTTTTTGATAAAAGGTTAATTTTTTCAAAATTTCCTATTCCCTTTATTTTTGGACGTTGAAATCTGGAAGAATTAACCTTCTTATATTGTGCATACTTCATAAAAAATTTTATGTCGACCGCCATCATTCGAAAACAATTAGTACCGTTTCTTAAGAAATTCTTGGTCGCGTTATTTGCCAGAAGGGCCTCATGCGATGCACTTCCTCGAGTAGAAAGTTTTTGATCATGTCACTATATGCGCACAAGTCTATTTGACCTTTTTTTGCGAGTACCTCAATCTGTTCAAGTTTTATTTATGTCTTCATTTCTCGGCTTGAAAAATTTTCCCAATAAATTTAGGACATTATTAATGCTAAGAAAACTGAGAATAAAGAGGATCTACGATTAAATTCCTAGTCGTTTTAAAAAAATTACAGGAATAGCAGAGAAAAAACAGAAAATTAAAAAAAGTCTATGCTTAAATCAGAAATTGGTAGAAGATAGATACAAATTTATTCAAAATATGACCAAAAAACACCCTTCTTAAAGAAAAAAAAAGTTTTTTAGGTTTTTGATCATGGCCATAAAAAATAAGTACAACATACTTATAAAACGCCCAGTCGTCCATCCTTATTGAAAAATCCAAATAGTTAAAATTTAGTATAATAGATCAATATCAGCGATTATAGATTCAATAAAAAAATCAATCAGGTTTCTTTTCGAGTAACTCCTATACTAATTGACCATGCTTTTACGATACTGAAAAATACTCGAAGATTTTTTGCAACTTTTCAACGCCCCATACAGTCATTTCTAATTAATCTAGAGAGACTAATCTCGCTGAATTATTAGAAAACTCGTAGCTATTTTTGATCAAATGTTAAGCTCGCGAATACTATAACCAATCTTTTCAATTATATACGAAGTCAACTTCCTCTAAATTCTATACGAGTTTGAATAAGCTGAAGGAGAAAAATCGAAGTTTGACTGTTTGAATAGTGGTACGTAGACAGATATCAATAAATACATACATACCTACATTTAATATCGACCAAAAAAAAAAAAAAAATTATTTTAATGCATTTTCTCAAAGTCCCAAAGGATATCAAATGTATAAAGGTGCGAGAGGTTCCCCCCCCCCAACACATCTCATTTTACGAATTAATTTCATCTTCGCTGGAGTATAGAAATGCGCACAGGGCACAGCAGCGTAAATGCCACCACCCATCGAATGTGTATAAGAAAGCAAAAATTTTTCTTCAAGTCGTGACACGACTAGTAAATGATGTTTTATCGGTATAACCATTAATTTTCATCCGCAACGTTCGACGCTTAAGTGGTAGTTTTACGCTCGTGTTACGTATCGAGAAAATTTTTATGAAAGCAGTTACACAATCTAAAAAAGTTAAGACTGATAGACGCCAGATGAAAAACGACAAATAGTATACACATTACGTACACGCTGCATTATAAATGTGTAGCCTATACTCGTACGAGTATATACACGTTTAGATACACCAAACAGGGTACGTCCCACACGTACTGCTCGTCGACATTTAATAATTAAAATCTTAAAAAATCTACTCGAATAGCTTTAAAAACTTCGGCGTAAAAATTTTCGACTAAATTTATGATCACACCATCAGGCCGCAAATGAATTTTAAAAACATTAACCCCAGCAGCTTCGAGTGAAACTTTAATCGCCCGGAAATACTAGGCTGGGGGAAGTAACACGAGAATTTCGCGGTACGACCCATAAAAATATTGACCGCGTTCAGAACTTCACCGAACACGCCAGCTCTAATTTCATTTTAATTTTTCTCGCGCTAAAACTATTCTCGTATTATTAAAGTTTTAAAATTTCTACCGTATGCTTTTTTCCTTTCTCCCTCTCTCTCTCTCTCTTATTCCTTCTTAGTAGGTAAGTCATACTTTTTTTTTCCGCCGATTAACAATAATGGCCGTGCTAAAGGGTAAAAAAATCGAGTCGAATTTTCACAAGCATAGGAACATTTACGTTTAAACATCAAATTGCAAAGTAGTGCAACTAACTGGATAACATTCAATAATTCTAACAATAGGCGAAAATTTTTATAAAGTACGAAAAAAACTCAACAAATGTTTGCCTTTTTCGTGTACGTTACTTACGTATTTTCATCTAGATATATTATAAATTGCTTTTGTGTATTTTTTTTTTTTTTTTGAAAAATAACGTCATGAAATAATTAGATATACGCCGTTGCCAGTTTCAATTTTCATTTCCCGTTATCTTCTAGTTTTTTTTGTTTTTTTTTTTTTTTTTTACTACACCAGAGTATCTATATAATATCAAATTTTCCAGTAAAAACGGTGAAAAATTTTTCAAACCGTAGCGAAAAAAAAAAATGAATTTTTCGTTTTTACATCCAATTTTGGTCGATTCAGTACGTTGTAGGTAGGTAACAACTGTACATATACATAACTGAAAATACCATGGCGTCTATTTGTAATTATAATAAAGCCGAATAGTCGAATATTTTCGCGCATATTATACGGTACCGCCGAAAACCACGCGAACTCACCCAACTGGTGAATTTTAATTTTGAAAATTTCAACAATTTATCAACACCAGCGTTCATTTACCACTAACGTTGAATAGTCATGAATTAATTGAGAATACAAATGCAACATAAAATTTGTTTGTTTGGTTGGCGCGATGACAAAATTTTTACAGCACGAGCACTGTGCAATCGTACATTTACATCATTTTAAAGGTTATTTCATTAAGAAATTTTATTTCAGCGTTTCTACGAACACGAGCGCATTCGAAATACATACGCTGTTCAAATTTTATATTTTATAAACGGTTCGTCAAATAACTCGTGTATGTGGTACACACCGATACGTTCGTGTATACACATGCAACAGCATACCAAGTCGACAGATTAGTATATACGAGATGATTCGAATATATAAGGTACTATTTTGTCAGCATCATGCCAAACCGCTTCAATATGCGGGGTAATATTATAATTCAATATTTGAATATCGTACCTAATACACCTAGTGTACATATACGAAGGTAGCTTAGTCTCGTTCTTTGAACGCGAAATTATCATCTACCGATAAATAAATTCCGTCCAAAGCCATTTCTACCACGAGTTTATCGCATTTATATATTATACATTTATGCATTGAAATCTTGGACCATGTAGAATTAACATGGACCGCGCATGGTGATAATAATATCCAGCTACAACATTTATGCAATTTTCTAAAGAACGGAGTTGTAAACAAATCATTTGATCGGTTCAATTTGGAGTTACTTACTGTTGAGTATCAAGAACGGAGGGAATGATTAGTATAGAATTTCAGCCAATCGCAAGATTCTTTACAACTCTGTTCCTCAAAGATGTTGGAGCTATTTATTGTCGTACTTCTAATAAATTAGCACGGTCTATATTAATTCCATACTGTCTAAGATTGAAATTGCAGCAAAGTTTAACTGTTTCCCTTGATTTTTACCCTGATTTTCTATTAGGGTGGGTCAAAAAAAACGATTATTTTTTTTTCACTTGGTACCCTGAAAAACTGGTTGGTAGACACCTTAAAAAAATTCTCTCCACGT
>FIZR01021172.1:0-19767 GCA_900060175.1 Ferrisia virgata | reverse complement strand
ACCCGGACCTTCTATAAGGTCGGTCTGCGGATGACACGCCTTACACTGAAATTCCCTAACCCCACAATAAAAAAAAAGTATAGACTATAAACACCCGGGATAGGCTTCCTACTCCCTTAAATAATCGCACACCTCAAAGACACACCATTCACACCAGTGTGACTGATACCCTAATGTATGACATGAACTTATAATGTCAGGTTGTAAGCACAGTGAACACCATTTAACTGCACCCTACACTCTTCGGTTAATACAGACCCTGACTTGTGGTCATGGTATCCCAGATGCTGGGGACCGTCGCGCCAGTGCCGTAAGAACCTAGGAGTCTAACCAATGTGGTGAGGTCTCCAATATCACGCAGATACCCACATTGGCGGGACACTTAAGTACAGGCATGTTTTGATATAACGTGTGCCAAACCTTGGTTCACGCAATCGCAAAACAACACCTCGAACTATAATTTCACCTACAAATTTCAACTGTAAAATCGTATTTTTTTTCGTTATTCGAAATTTTAAAAACCACCTACAAAACAAAATAATTTACCGGACAAAACCCATTAAAATCAAAAACTCACCACAAATGAAAACCAAATTTGCGAAAATTACTTAGTGCCAAATCAGAAAGAAATTAGTCAATGTGAAACATTGTACACAAAAAGGTCAATTTAAACCATTAAAAACTTTCAAATTCAAAAATATCACAAATTAACATGAACGATTGGGGCGGGGAGAGCAAGAAGTATCACTTAAAAATATTTCAAAAAAAAAGTTATAAACATAAGTAATTAAATATATGTTTCCGATCAATTAAAAAATTGGCAACATAACATTGAACCACACAGCACGATGCTCAAGCAATTACTGCTTAGTATTTCAAATTACATTAATATTATCAACATCATTGTCGCATAAATTTTTCACATTCCAAATTTGCAGTTTGCTAGCTTTCAAACCATTGTCAATAAATCATTAAATCGTGCCAAATGTTATTACTTTCATGCTAAAATAAACCTAATTTTTCAAATTGTCTTCAAATTTCATTTTCATAATTATTTTTATCATCAGCTTTCAATATTATCTAATAAAATAAGCTCAATATTTCAAATCTGCTTTTAAATAACATTCAATTCAATAATCTGAGCTTCACAATTCGAATATCGCATTGTTACTTTCCAACACTATCAACGTTTAAATAAAAAGTATTACGGAACGGAACGTATTGTTCTGGTATAGAATTTCATATTGCTGCATCGTTACCATCTAATGAGCTTAATCACAATATCGCTTCTCTTTTCTTTTTTAATAAAATGAAAGATAACTGGAAAAACAAACGCCATTCAACTTACAACAGAAACTATAGTTGCGGGACCGGTAATAAATGTGCTTCGGTATCTCAACATCACATAAATTCACGCAAATATCTGAAAAAAAAAAAAACGCGAATAAGTTCCGGCTATTCATAACTGATCACATAATGTCAAAACTTGGACTAAAAAGAAATGCTAATTGCTATACACGTATACTATGCCTAATTGCTTTCAAATCATTATAACACTAATCGCGATCATAAACGAAAATGGAAAAAAATATTTAACAACTCACATTCTTTTCGCATCGTTGCGCCACTGCCAGGTGAACATTGTCATCTAATATTCCTTCAGGTAGATCATGAAATATCTGTTGACAAAAACAATATTTAATAACAAGTCTCAACTGGAATATTATTTGCAAAAAAAATTTCATTTTCATAAAATTTGAACTAAGTATATATCACATCACAATTTTGAGCACTACTGAAAATTTAGAATGTTGAAAAAATCGTGAAAATACAAAAACCGACAGCGTCACTGCAGAGAAGAAACTTTTTACTCATTACGTTATGCAAAAATAATACGCGAATTAAAAGTGTAAAAAACAGAGGGAATCAAAAACAACTGCCACATATAGTCAAAGTTGAACAGCTTGACTTCTTCACATACACAAGGGATTATGGATCAATTTTACGATGAGAAAATTTTCGGACAATCGTTTCAAAATAAATCACGGAACTAGGAATTCAACGAACGAATAATAAATACTCACATTATTCAGGATAGAGAAATCGGTATAGTCTTCTTCAATTTTATGTTATCATAAACCCATAGTAGGAACAGTACTCAGCTCTGAATCAAATATCTTCAACATAAAACGAAAAATTTCACGATTAAATTAAACAAATTAAAAATTCCAAATCGCGAGAAAGACTGATGAAAAACACACGGAACAAATACATCACGAAATTAGGAACTAAAAAGAGCGAATAACAATTAATACTCACATTATTCAGGGCAGAGAAATAGGTAACGGCTTCTTCAAATTCATAAAATGGAACACTACTCAGCTACGAATCAATATTGCTACCGCCATATAAACCGTTATCTATACAATGAATACAAAATTTGACGATTTAATTTACCACAGAACATATTCCAAATCGCGGAAATAATGGATAAAAAATACACGAAAACCGCACATAACTATATTAAAATGACACATTACGTTAATTCGATCTGGTTGAAAATTATCGTAAAAAAGTGCAATTGTAAAATTGAATAAAAATTTCACTTCACTACTTACATTAATGGATGCAAGGAAAACGGTTGTACTTGACAAGACAAAAAGTCTGGAACCAGCACAGAAATTTCCAACCAATTGGCTCATTGTTCACGTATGTGATAAATTCAGAACTGGAAAAATAATACTAAATTGAATTCCAAGTAAATATTCCAAATCGCGAATAAGACGGATGAAAACTGCACCGCATCTACACGTCACTACAATAAATTAAAATGATCTAATCTGGTCGAAAATTACAGCAAAAACACTGCAATTGTAAATCTTAATAAAAATAATCATATAATACTAACATTGATTGATGTAAGGTAAACAGTGGATCTTGGAAACATGAGACCGGCTGCAGGCACAGTAACTTCCAACCAATTTGATTGTTAGTCGTCGGTGTAATAAAACCATCACTACGAAACACGCAATAAATTCATCATATCTGGAAAAATGAATGCTAAATTCAATTTTGAAAAGTAATAATTTCAAATCGCAAAAACGATGGATGAAAAATACACTGAAGCCATACGTAACAAAGTTAAAACAATACTACCAAGTCAATATGATGTGGTTAAAAATTATCGTAAAACACTGCAACTGCAAAACTATATGAAAATAATTATAAAATAATACTCACAATTGATCGATGCAAGGAAAATAGTCAATTTTGGTAACACGAGGCCGGTCGCCGCGTCTGTAATTTTCAACCAATTTGGCTGTTTTTCGCGGGTGTAATAAAACCATCTTCATAAAAAACGTAATAAATTCACATCGGAAAAGTAAATGCAAAATTTTCAGTAAAAGTATCAAAAAACGGAATAAAATTCGATAATAAACCTATGAAAACTCGAAATTATTTCTTTCAACATTCAACCTGTTAGAAAATGTAACGAAAATGGCGGAATAGTATCCTTCTTTAATTTGAATTAAATATGATTTAAATACTTGAAGCGGATTTGGTGATGCTATTTCATTTTGTGACTTCGTAATATCTCGATGTCAACACAGAACATCATTGCCGGCCACGTTAGTATTTGTTTTGTTCAGTTTATTTTTTTTAAATCATCACAGTTTCCACTTCAACCGCTAGAATCGCTATAAGACGAAACTAAAAATTTTATTTCATAATTACAAGAATTTTTATTCTTAAATTTTTTTTCGTTACTTTTAAATTATTTCGTTAACTAATAGATTCAGTGTTCCTTACTTTTTCATCAATTAGAAACGGCCAATATCCAACTTTTAAATTGAAATTATAGATTGTCTATAATACAAATACAAAAATTTGCATTATGTTTCAAAAAATTTCCACATTTTGAAACAACGCACAGTGCTCCAAATGAAATAAAGAATATCCAGTTTTCCAGAAAAAAGAACTAAAACCAAAGCTTGTATGAATGTCACATTTCAGGTATGGTTGATCGATAAACACTGAACAAATTTTCAGTGTTGGACCCATGTTCAAGTGAAAGGAATTAGTTTTGATCTATTGCATTGTCAGCATCAAAAATTTAAATCAGCTAGCATTTAAAATAATTTAATTAGTTCATTCTCTAATGAATGTCGTGTTATTAATTATTTTCAAACGAACCAGAAATATTTCACTGGTTTTTAAGTAAATGAACTGAAAAGTCGTAATATTCCAAAAAAAAAGTGATCCGGTATAGATCATCGTTTTCCATCACCAGTTCAGCAAATTTTTCGTTGCGAATATTGATATACGTAGTATTAAATTCAACATCGCCATGTTAGATTTAATAGCATTTATAAGATCTCTACATGATTGCTACATCACAAATTCTTCAAAATGCGAAGATTAAATAATACCTCTACAGAAACTTTCGATTTTCATTTCACATTTTCTTTATTGTTCAAACTTGAAAAGCTCTACAAAAAAAGTAACAAAAATCACAAAAATAAAAACAAATATGGTAGTACATCCGCACACAGAACACTTTCAATTTATCGATGGTACAAATAAATTACAGAAGATGAGGAAGCAGGCAGTTCATTTTTCCAACACGTATTCTACATTTTTCACAATTTCTTTCTCTCCTTTACAGCTATACTCGGGCAAATACAACACTAGTACAGCTAACCACTCGTATCAAAATCCTCATTTCATCGTCTCTTCCCAGGGCGATAAATAATTACAATAAATCTTTCGGTTTTGGCGTTAATCTAGGAACTAAATCTTTACTTAGTACCACTTTTCCACATCATTCTTACTTCACTCGCCGAATTTTAAATCTCAATCGAAGCAAAAATTTCTCATCGATGCTCTAAAAAAACACCACGTCAACCAACCGAATCGCAACGTTCTTGCCACTCGTTCGCCTTGAAGTTATCAAGGAGGGGGAGGGGGCACTATTTTCCTAAGCGAGAAGCATAACTAAAAAAAAGACTCGTTTAGGCTTACGTGTACCGAGACATAAATAGAGAAAAAAGATAATAAAAAGAATTTATTCAACACGAAGAACAAAACAAAGAGGAGAAAAAAAAGGAAAGAAAAAAAAGTACAAAAGGAGAGAAACAAAGAGAACGAAAGAGAAAATTTACCATCTTATTAATTTTCCAATTTTGGTTTTCGCGCTGGTAAAAACGGCTTTTTCATTTCAACGAAGCACAACGCGTTCGAAGGATTTGATCTCGACCCCGTCAATAATACCACACAGACGCTATTATCTTTACATTTCAGCCATAATTTTTTACACCATCGATCTAAACGAGGTAAATCCTTAGCGACGTTGTCTTGATCGAAGGTTAAATGGGCAATGGTGAGTTTCGATTCTTCGACAGATTTATAAGCTTGATGCATGATACAGCGGTTACTCTCTTCAACGTTACACAAGTTGCAATTTTCGTCGTTCGAGGTGATATATTTACTGTATTTTTCGATATTTGATGGCATACTTATTAGAACACCTGCGAACGAAATTGAAAATGATGTAGAACATCAATCGTGCCAAGGATTTCTAAATATTACTTTTCAAGTTAAAAGTTATCGAAAATACAGTAAGCGATGTTACACGACTTCGTGCATGTGATTTCACATAATTCTAAACTTGAAAGGGGAAAAATAATGTCCTCACGAAGGGTAATGCTTTCGCGATCGAAGCTCAAATCAAATTGTATAATTAAACAAAGTACGTACTTTTTTTGCCGTTATTCGATAAACTATGGAAAATACTGGTAGCTAATGAACATGTATTTTCTTCTTCTTTCTTAGAAATTGAAAACACATCTTTATCGGTTAAATGTTGCCTGCCGACCATAACAGCATCTCCAAAGCACACGTCTGAAAAGAAAATTATAATTCATATCCATCTAGTTCACGAATCAATGGCCAAAGGGATATCAAGTCGATTCATTGATCTGCATAAAAAAAGTGAAGTGGCATTCAGATTCTTACTTTGAGATAATTTTAACTGAACGAGCTTTAAAGATGAAATACTATCTTCGGCTGAATCGTGGCCTTGGTTTCCTCGTTGAATTTGTAATTTGAGAAATTCCCACGCTAACGTTTGCAATTTCGGTTTTCTCCAACGCTCTCCAGTTAAATTGTAAATTACGCTGGTATCGATCACATAAGGATGCATAATCTACGATTTAAGAAACAAAATTATATCAGGAATATTCGCATTTTGACTTCTTTCGCAAAATTCTAAAATATATATTGCACATACTTTTAACGCGTGTAAATCGATATTCAAGGAATGTCCAACTAAAATGGCATCTGGTGGTAACAAGGCAATGATATCGTTTTGGACGTCCTCCAGCCTTTTTTCAACATCTCTGAGCATTTTTTCGTTAATACCAGAGAATCTCGTTAAATAATTAGTAATCTTATTGTACGGTTTCACTAGAGATTCGTAAACGACCTAAATTTTCGAAACAATTTCACATTAGTTAGTATGGGCATGTAAAACATCAACAGAAGGAAACGAATTGAGTTATTGATAATAACAGTGCTTACTTCCGATTTCTCATTAACAATAGTTACTCTGGTAAGTTCGTTTTCATTGGCAGTGGTTAAACACATTTCACAATCTACACCGAATAATGGCGAAGTATCCGATACTTCTTTATACACTTCTTTAGTTAGTCTGTACTTCGCGTACCTTGGGTAAAAAGAGTAAAGTAAAATTAGTTTAACATCGTGAATAATCATCATTAATCAGGTAGCTGAACTGGAAAATATTCAGTTTACTTTTCGCATAATTCTCCTTTAATAGGCACTGGATAGTTTTCCACAACCATTTGCCACAAAGAAAGTAATAAATTAGTTCTAGGAAATTTATCCGGCACCAGATTGTTGTCAGTCACAGGAGGACTCTTGACCGGGAACGCCGGTTTAAATAAACGAAAGATATTTGCTTCTTCTTCTATAACTTTATCTTCAGTTCGAAATTCTGTATTAACAAGCGTTCTTTTATAGTCGCACTCAAGTTCAACCGTTTCAGCGTGGTTATGACGCGAAATACTTACTGTGGAGAAGACTAGCTCGATCATTATCAGAAATGCAGACAGCTGATAGATCAGAGATTATGTCACCATCGTAAGAATGCGGACTTATAACTTCAACTTTGACAGTAAGATGTTTGGTAAGGAATTTGAACGAGTTTTCATTTTGTAAATAATCATCTATACTGAGCCCTTCAGCAACTACGACAGCTACGTTTTCTATTTTATTGAATTTTTCGATTAAACACCATCTAAAACGCGCCAAAATAAATTACTGATTGAAGAAACTGCACGGTAAAAGTAAACGTAACATATATTATATTTACCTAGGCGACGAATTATATGGCTTGAGGTACGGTCCAAATAAGAAATAAGCAAGCATATGTTGAATATCTTTCATAAACAAAGGTATTTTATTTTCGGAAGGAACGTCGATGGTTGCTTTCAGACCATCATCTCGTACTCTAATTCTAGGCATTCTCTGTTAAATGAAATTTTAATTAAAAATACCATTTTTTGAAATAACTATATTAATATTACATTCGTCATGTAACTCACCGTCAAGTACATTTTCCTCTGTAGTAAATCACACTTGAGGGCTGCGTACTGATCCGCGCTAAGCGAAGGTGGAGGTACGGTTTGTATGTTCGACATATTTGAGACCTGTTTAACGTTGCCATCTGGTTCCGAGGATTCGTTCACTGGTTTATGTCTTTTTGAAATAGGCTCTTCGTTGGTCTTAGTTTGCTTATCGTTCGTATTGGATTCATCGTCCGAATCACTGCTTGAATTTTCCGATTCTGCCTCCATTATCGGTTCATCTGATATCTAGAAAAATGACAGCCTTAGTTTAGCTACCACGTTAACACATGTCGAGCATCGTTACAAGAACACATTCACCACGACACATTTTCAAGTAGTAGACGAACACTAGAAAGAAAAACAAACTAACCTGCCTCTCTTGATCATTCAGTTTAACTATATTTGCTAATGCTGTAAGTTTCCTTTTTCTACTTTCAAGCCTCTTTAATTTCTTGTCGGATAATTTAGTTAAGCTCATATTATTTATAATAAATGCTGTATCGAAAAGAATACTCTAATAAAACATGCCAGGTATATTAGTAATTATCAAAGTTTCTACTTTAATTACTTCTAAATAGTTACCTTCGAGCGTTAACTGTTGTGAATACATGCAGGACGTGCATCACCTTTCAACGATTACTATCCGATGATTGCGAATGTTCAAAGCGATTCCGGGCTAATTAATGAATGGATGTACTCTTGCAGTGTGATTTTGATGGATTTTCACTGCAATGTAAATAAATTTCGATGCAATTATTCCTTTTTTACGACAGAAGAACAAATTTGAAATTCAAAAAGGAAACCATTCTCTAGAACATATAAGTTTGTTGGCTTAGCGAACGCGTTTCGTCAGGTTGCATAATTTATTTTGTCACAGATAACATTTTGCAAACTAAAAATTATGGAAAGAAAATTAAAATTTTTTTTTTTTTTGAATTTTAATTCCTAAGAAGTCAGGTTCTCAGGTTTTCACGTTTCTTGCTTTCTATTTTCTCACGATTATTCAATCACCAATAATTTCAAAAATGCCAAGTAATAATTCGGATCGTTAATAAATTATTATACAACTAATATTCGATATTATTCATTCCATAAACTTGCAATTCTCATTCTTGAAATCAAATTTTCAATTTCTGTATAACTAACCATTCTAATTTCGTTTGCAATAAACAATCGAAAATTCAAGTTTACAAAAATGATACAATTCTTGAAAAAAAATTAATTATAAAAATGAGTCAACGTTTACGAACTAGAAATAGAATAAATACGGAATAATCAGAAAAAAAAAATATATATATAAATCACAAACGAACTATTGCAATACTCAACTTAGAACATACTTACAATGATACTAATCTTCGAAATAAATAATAAATTCGGATATAAAAAAAAGAAATATGACATAAAGTAAGTACAATCGTTGTCATTTGTCAAACAGGAACTAAAATATAAAAATACTGCTACTTTTCCCATATTCACTTCCTTATTACGAACACAGTCGCAGTGAAAAAAAAAGCATTTTACTTGGATCTGGATTTTTCGGATTTCCTAACAGGAGCATCGTTATCGGGTATTTGTTCAACTTCAATCATCTCTATATCTTCGATACCCTTAATATCATGCACAGTCATTTTAGAAAAATCTCCAGGTAAGACGGTACTGCTCGGTAAGAAAGCCATTCTAATGCTATTTCTCTGCTCGTCAGAATGCTTAGGGCATCTAACCGATCGAGTACACAACCTCCCAGTATGTTCAGAAACGACGCCGCACATATTAGCTAAAATATTCTGTCGTTGTTCTTGATTCATATTGCTGTAACTCAAATCGTCGTTCTCATCTCCATTACTCAGAGACACTCCATCATCGTTCTTCTTCTTGTTATTCTTATGTTTATTTCGATCTTTCTTTTTACGTCCGTCCGGACGTCTGGTAGCTTTCGGTGGCATCCATTCGGCGTTATTTTGATTCATTGCAACACCATCACCATCTCCAGACTCGTCCGAGTATTTACCATCTTTACCGCTATTGCTGCTAGCCAAAATACGACGACTAGCTATTCTCGAACTGCTACGACCCATACCGACACATTTCTCCAAATGCGGAGCAAATCTGACGGCACCCAAAGTTCGACCACAGTTTGGACATATGCACTCGTTGGTATCCTTGGAATTGGTGGTATTGAATATATTCGAGTGGTTGAATGATTTGTCTTCTTTCACATATTTCTTTAATTCAGTTTGCAACGATTGCTCGAAATGTTTTTCGATCTCTACTTGGAAAACGATCTCGGTAAAGATTTCTTCCAACAACTGCTCGTAGACTTGCTCGGCATCCATAGTGAGATGTTTTCGGTTCGATGTGTCGAATCAAGGAAGTGGTTATGCGCGTTACGGGTGAAGAAAAATAAGCTGCCGGTATAAGTTGCCGGTAGTTTCATTCGTTAATATTAGATTCATTTGGCGATGAAGCTAACATGCTACGACGGAATACTACTCAAATAATGTAAATAATAAATAAATCGTGTACAGGTGGTAAATATTCGAGCTAGCGAGCTTTCACAAGCATGATAATTTACAACTAAAATGACAACACTCGATTATTTACAAAATGGTACATACTACATACATAAGCTACATTACCCTGAGAAGATTAAAATTATAGGAGAAAGCTACAAATATATTAGATCACAGCATTGTTATAACTAAAAACTGTACATGTGTCAGATTTCATCGATTACCACGAACACGTCAATTTTTTCTAAATGAAAAATTATAAAAATCTCGACGATTAATTAGAAGCTAAAATTACTCATTACTTGATTATCATTATCAATCGAATGATTATCATTCGGAAAAATTCAAACAGCTGATTTTTTTTCTCTGGGTTTTGAAAATTAATTCGAAACTAAGTTTTACATTTATAAGATGCGAACACTGTTTAGGGAATTCCTATTTCTCAGTACTGCGAATTTTAGCACTTTCGTATTTGTCGGCACTGTTTAACGTGGCATTCGGGAATGTTCGGAAAATTATTTATGTTTACGTTGTAAGTCGTGTGTGATTTAGTCTTTGTGGTTCTTCCTTCGGATTAAGAATTTATTAATAACTCGGTGTTTCGAATAAATATTAATTATTTTTTCTTAATTATTATTTACATAATTGTTCATATTACGAATAATTATTATAATATGTTCGATGTATCGAAGTTTCGCGTGAATTACAAATGGTGAAAGTTATTCGGTCCAGTTTCGAGTATAATTGTTCTTCCATGTAGGTCGTAAAGTACGCAGCGATTTGCATATTTTTCGTGTTGTTTTTTGTTTTATTGTACAAGTGAGAGGAATAATTATCAAGATCGAAACCCAGCAGCATCAGTAAAAGTTACCTACTGCAATTCATCGTTAGGAAAATGAAGTAGCTCCGATCCCATATTTTAATCCTCCATCGATCGATAATACTACTTTACATCAGCATAATCCGGAGTAATTTCATCGTTTATCAAACGATCTGCGGATATCTATGAATTCATCGTTAAAACCATCCACGTCATTTTTTCTCATTTACCAAACGATGATACGATTATGTGAGTACCAGTATCTACGTCAAACAGCTTTTATCGGATTATATTCGATAAATGATTAAAATCCGCACGTCCAACGCTAGACTACAGCTCGATGCGTCACTTGCAAATTGATTCACGCGTCATTTTTGGCCCAATTTGTCGGGCACCCTTATCATATGTTACAGAACACGCACAAGATCATCATGAATTCATCTACATTATCATCAAGTACCAACGCGGTGACTCCGGCCATTTCAATAGTCACTCAAAGTACACCGGGGCCAAACACTTTACAACCGGATCAAATATTTTTACAGACAAAATGGGCCCAAGGGATAGCCGGGTTTTGCGTCTGGATCGCTTTATTTTTGACTTGCCAACAGGTAAGATCCGCCGATTTTACGCTGTTTGATGCTTTTAACTGTATCCCTAATGCTGGTGGTTGATGCCGAATAATTTATCACGCTATGACCGTCAATGATGAAGCGTAACCGAGTCGTTCTTCGTACACTGCTCACTATACAGCTACGAGTCAAAATCAAGGTTGTTATGATTATTATAAGTGGATAATAATTATATCGAGTCGTACACTGCAATTCACGATATGCTACCCAGTACGTGGTCCTTCTGATCGTTTTGTTATGGCTGTGTTTGAAGTGTATCTCTCGTCTGCTGGTAAATACGGGTCGCGACCTCAATATGTGTACACTTTGGTGATGGTCTTTTCACGTCTGAATGAAGGTACATACGTATGGAGGTACGATCGATTTGCGCCATATTTTTATCGCTGTTTTTTCCGTTAGCTGTGTCGTGAAATAGATCAATAAACGAGAAAGGATTTCCCTCCGTCGGATGATCCAGGAATCAAGTTCGAAGAGTCTGATCTTTCATCTAATACTCGTCGTGTAATCCAACTTCTGCGTACAATTGATTAATATCTCGTATAGGCAAACACACGTACAAACTCGGGATGATTTATTCCTATTCGCTTGAACACGAAAAATAAAATACCCGTTCGTCTAGTACGTGAACGTCTGTACCTTGTATTTTGTTTTCATACCTAGAATAACGTCGTTAAATCGAAAATGAACTACAAAATTGGTTCGCTATTGACAAACGTATATTCCCGAAACAATCTAAACCGAATAGGTAAATAAACGTTCGCCTATTAAATTGGAAAACGACGCCGCTTACCGACTAATGGGTATTTACCACCGGGAATGCGGATTTTAATTATGCTGCAGACATAGGGATGAAGACGCAGCAAAGCAAGACCCGACGAATAAGTAATCTCATTGAGATGGTAATACTGTATTATTCCTTTAACTTCGATACCCTGCGGTATTCTGGGAGCGGGGGCAGCAAATGAACAGAGGCCTACAACTAGACGAGACGAGACGAGACGAGGCGACTAAAAAGACTCATTTCATACTCCGAATACACTTGTATTGTACGTTCCACGTACAAAGCAGCGCAATTGCGCGGTACTTTTATTGATTAATACATACAACTAGCCTCTCGGTGTGTGCTGGCCGTCTGAAGTTCAATCTATCTCCAAATTATTGTGTAATTTCTGCACCTAACCTCAGCTCGAAGGAAGCTGAACCGCGTAATGTGCGACACGATGACGGTGGACTTGAACGCTTGATTTATGCGAAATTAAACGCCACCGTTTATAAATGTTCACCCGAGCGACGATGTCGATTGATGTTTTACCCTTGACATTGCTGGACATCGTTGTCGTTGACGTTCGTCTTTGCCATCGAACATAATGGCTCATTTTCATACGATGACGATCGTTTAACTCGTTCCCACCCTTCTTGTATTATTAATGACGATTGGAATACCGAGCACGGACCATTTGGTGTTGAAAAACGCAAACAATCGAAGTAATGTTTAGAAACAAATTTTCCATAGCGAATTGTTTTTCGAAAATTCGTACGCCTAAAGGCCAAAAGGTCATCAGGGTCGTGAGGTCGCGGTAGTCTTGGGACAGAGACGATGTATATTGTACAATTATCCTTCAAAAAAACTCCCATCTCCTCTACTGTTTACTCAGGAATTATTTTTATATCAGTACTTTTTTATGTAAAGTACAACAATGGGCTAACGTGATACGTAGGCATCTTTAATTACTGTTTTGGACAGCGTTGTTGAAACGCAAGTAACCAAAACCAAAACGTAACCGTATAACATGAAAACTGCATATTTTTCAGAAAGAACAAAAAAAAACTATAACTGAAACATAAAAATGAATGGACGGAAATGATAACGGTAACTTGGAACTAAAAGATGGAAATAACAGAAAAATCAGTCCATATTTTGTACCTCCCATGAGTACCATCAGGGTTGACCGGAGAAGTCAACTCTGAAAGGACTCGTAGACTTCGAGTATTTTTTTCCAGCGACTCGTAATTTTTGCAATTCCCGGTCTCTGGATTGAACAAGTCTTTTAGTGAGAGCGAGTCTCTCTGTTTCAATATTATTCATTTTGTGCTTAACTAAAGAATAAAATCAGTTACTTGGCTCAATATCCACTGAAATCGCTCGAATTCAGCCAAGAGACTTTGATTGACAAGGATGACGACATATTAGATAAATACCTATAAGAGTGGGAATGACTTCGAATCAAAATTCAAGTATGTTAAAATTCGGTATAAGGGGTTCTGCGCGTTGAAAATTGCAAAAATCATTTATTTTTACATCAATCGATAGAAAATCAAAAGTTGTACATCATATCCTGAAATCGGACCTTTACATCAATTGGGAGGAGAGATTAAGAGATGTGGCAGGTTTTCTCCTCTTAGACTTTGTAAAAGAGCGATTACTCCCAAAATTCCATCTCAAATTGGCCTAGTGAGCTGAAATTTATGATTTACATTTGATAGGTGCTCCGGATGCGCATTTTGCTAATTTCAACAATTCTTATCAATTTTTGACATTATCTGGATTCTGGAATTCTGCACATCTGCAGTTTGAACTCATGTTTTTCTCAAATAGCCCCATTGATTGGGTATTTTTAGCTTGATTTTCTATGCCATATTGTCAATGAAAACTAAGCTATTACAGTCTATCAACCAACACCGGATGAAGAGGGCGTGAGAGTTTCTAAAAATCCATTTTTGGGGTCCTAGAAGACCATTAAGACCATTTTTAGCCATGTCAGATATCTATTTTTATTTTTTTTCCCGAACATTAAAATTATTTATTCTGCCCGATACTGATCAAAATCGCTCCAATTCGCTCAATCGGCTCAGTTTGGCGGTGGATTAAATATATACGAGTGGGGATGAGCTTGGGTCAAAATTTAGTTATGCCCCAATTTGGGGGAGGGGGTGCTGCGGGGGCAAAAACGCAAAAATTGACCGTTTTTAAACCAATTGATAGAGAATTAAAAGTTGTATAACATATCCAAAAATCAACCTCATAAGACAATTGGGAGGGGTGATAGGGGGGTTTCCACCCCTTTTGAATATGGAAAAGGGCTGTTCCTCCCCTATCTCCTCACCAAATTGAGCTAGGAAGTTGAAATATGGTATGTAGATTTAGTTGTGACCCTAGATGTGTCTTTTGGGTGTTCCGATTTTTTAGCTCCATTACATCCCGTTTCAGCCCCAAAAAAGTAGTTTTTTTGATAGGTTTTCTCATTTTTTAGTTTCTTAAGTTTGTTTCTTATCTAACTCCCGTTCAAATTGAGTTAGGAGCTTTAAATTAGGTATGCACATTTAGTGAAGACACTAGTTGTGCTTTTTGGTGGTTTCGACTTTTTAGTCCCATTACACCCCCTCACAGACCTAAATTGGTGACGTTTTGGTCGTTTTTTCTTATTTTTTGAGTTTATTCCTCGCATAACTTCCCTCCAAATTGAGCTAGGTAGTTGAAATTAGGTACGTAAATCTAAGTAGGAGCCCTAGATGAGCCTTTTGGAGGTCTCGACTTTTCAGCTCCATTTCATCACCTTACAGTCCCAAACATGTGGGTTTTTGGTCGTTTTTTCTCATTTTTTGAGTTTGTTCCACGCATAACTCCCCTCCAAATTGAGCTATGAAGTTGAAATTAGGTACGTACATTGAACAGGGGCCCTAGATGTGACTTTTGGGGATCTCGACTTTTCAGCTCCATTGCACCCTCACAGCCCTAAATTTATGTTTTTTTTTTGGTCGTTTTTTCTAATTTCTAATGTTTGCTCCTCGCATAACTCCCCTCCAAATTAGGCCAGGTAGTTGAAATTAGGAATGTACCGTTTATGAGGATCCTTGATGTGCCTTTTGGGGGTTTCGACTTTTTAGCCCCATTGAACTCTTACTACCCGCAATGCTGATTAAGAAAAAAGCATCGCGAATCAATTCTCAAGATTGTAATATGTCACGAAAATCAGGCTGTTTTTTTAATATTTTTTTTAGCTTTAAGAGGCTGGTGTTTGTAATGTGAGATGCGTACCAAAACTGCTTTTCAAACTTTTGCCTTTTTATGAACTTTTTAGTAAATACCTGTATGTATTTTTGAGCAATTTCTGACAATTTACAAGTTAATTTGTCTCCTAGTGCCTTCCCCAGTTCATCTAGGAGGTTGAAATTTGGCATGCAAAACCCAGATTGAGGATGAACTTTAAGTATGTTTTTCAGAAATTTAAAATTTTCTATTCCCTCGCCTACCTTTCTTGAAATAGTGAACATTTCATAATGTATTGTTCGCCTAAAGCCCCCCTCCCTCCCCCCCAAACAAAGGGCTAAAATAGAGTATTTCAATTTGACTAGTGGTATAATTGATCTTCTTGGAAGATTCATGTCTTTACATCTTCGCCTCCTCTAACGATCTTGGAAATGACGAATTTTTCTGAAAATTTACGATACTTTGTTCTTGAGTTGAAATTATTTGAGTGTAAACCCGAATCCAGTTTTGGGCCCGTACATTTTTCATTTAGAAAACACCTCAGTGAAGGGATTCTTAACTTCGGAGGAAACGACTAAGCGGATGAAGGTATCATGAAAGTCTCGATTTATAACACTATGGCGGAGACAAGAGGGGGGTATTTCCTAATACGTTTCCGCTACTCGACGAAAAAATTCTCTCAATTTTCGAACAAATTTCGTAAACCATGCAACATCGGAATCCTTCCATCTTCCGCTGACATAATCGGCTGTGTTCGCGAATAGAAAATAATCTCACAACCGGATTCCACGCTATCGACAGTGCGCAAAGCGTATACCTAGTTCAGATTACCAACGTCATCGGACTGGTACATTATATAACCATCACCATGGTACGCGAATATTGAACACACGAGACACGACGATTCAAATAACACGTATAAATTCTGTACAGCCGGTTCGAGAGTCATCGCGAGTAATAAATTATGATAAAAAAAAAAAATCATCATCATCAATAAGAACAACAACAACAATATTCGCATTAAATCGTAAAATTTCTTCTATCGTTTCAATTTTGCGTATCATCGATTTCGGCAGTTCAACTTTTTCATTTTTTTTTTTTGTTTTCGGTGCATTGGACTTGGACGGTTTACTCGTGTGTCTGTGTACGTCTATGTACTTTTATTATTTATTGTAATCCAATAGTAACAGCATGGAGCATCTCGTATTCGCGTATGTTGTAGAGTCGACGGGTGATGATGATATACGATGCGGTAACAGTTTATGTATATAAGAGAATTGGCATAATGATGATGATGATGATGATACTCTTGCTGTCAATTCGGAGAAAGCTAAAGCTACCAAATATGATATAGAATTTCATTCGCCTGTAGCGTATTGTACGAATATGACGAATTATATTCATCGTAGTAGTATCATTTGAATCGCAGCACGAATGCAGATATTCTCAACGCTGCCCTTATCATCTCGACAATTGCTGCGAATATCTACACAATTAGCTAGATAAGAAAGCCTTTGAGCGAGCAATGCGCAGACATAAGGTTGCTGAAATATAACCTCTACTGCTCCTCTGCTCCTCTTCTCCTTCGCATCGAACATCAAAGTTACACATATGTGTACAAGAAGTACCATATGTTACAGTAATGAGAATAAAGCCATCATCGTATCGTCGATGACATCGTCGGTGTAGTTGTTTCTTTTATAAAAATAAACACTGATTCGTCGCAAAGACTACAACAACGAAGAAGAGCCAACAGAGTAAATCTTTATTCCTTCGCACTTCATTCCAAACAGCTTGTACGTACTTTTCGCTTCACTCGTCTAGAAAACATGTTGCTAACGAATGCCAAGTCGTCTGCGACGAGTCCTATGCAGATGTATACCTTTAGCTCTACCTATTTAAAGTTCAAAGCTACCGATAATTGATCTAATCACAACAGAGTATTATTCCTTTGTGCTGCCTCCTGTTTTACATTCGCTTCTTGCTATCAAGCTCCTGCAGTCGTCCTTATGTTTCTTGTTATTTATTTATTTATTTTACATTTTTACATCCATCCATCTATCTATCTACCTATCTAAGTGTACCTACTTATTCGAGAATAGACGACGCGACGCGATATATAATGTAAGAATATTGTAACTGTAGAAACGACGGCAACAAACGGATCGATATTTCGGTATACAACGGAGAACGAACACGCTGTATATAACTAAAATTGGCCACCCGTTCCTTCGGCATTTCTACACAGCATTTGTATATGTAGATGGATAGGTTGGTAGGTAGGTTCTAGGTTGGCAAAATATATGCTGCGGTGTGTGTGTGTGTGGTATAGATGGAGTCAACTCTCTTTTCGACTTATGTTGATTGGCAGTTCACACGTTTGTTCGCAATGACGTAAAAATACCGATTATCGTTGGCATAATAATGCTCGTATATATCGCTGGTAGTGGTGGTGTGTACTACGTGTATATAGATGTAGAAATGTACACGAACAGCGAGCTTACTTCGGGTGTAATATGTTGAGTGGGTATTTTTTGGTATGGGTTTGAACCGAAGTATGACATAAATAAGCCTACTTCAACGTTAGATAATAGTCTTTGGTCAAATTGAAAATTTCCATGGTTAAAATTTGGAATTTTTTTTTATGGAGTGCTTCAACAACTTGGTTATATACACTCCTTGCTTCGGGGGAAGGGTCAACGAATCAGATTGAATTTGTTTTTTTTATGAGAGAAGTGAATTTGTTAATTTCATTTGGCTCATTCGGGATTTGAGGGAGGTCTAGTTGAATTTTGAGTTCTGTTCGAATATTATGTAAAGCTGGGCGAACACTAAGGGCCGCTTGTACAAACCATAGTTAACCACTCAGTAACAGTTAACCATCCGGTTTACCTAAACTCACGTTGTACAAACGTGAGGTAAAGTTAACTTGGTAGTACTATGGTAGTTAACCACCACTTTTTTTAACTGGCTGATGTTTGATGGTTAACATCTAGTCAAGTGTTGTGATTGGTTGTTGTGTTATCAACAATAATTATCTACATACTACTTCTCTTTTGAATTTTGAAGTAAAAATAAGAAATCAAACATTAAAAATTACTTGAAATGAATTTTCTAGGTAAGTGGATAATTACATTTATGAAAAAATGGGGTTTCAATTATACCTGTATTTCTCATTCATAAAGTCATAATCATTGTGTATTATTGATACAATTATTTACTTACAGATTAGTAACATGATCGGTTTTTTTGTTTTCCGATTATTGCCTGAAACTTTGTAGCCAAATGAAGCAATTCAGTTCTTTCTGGTTCCGTGAAATTTGATTGTCTAACCATTCTGAATTATTGATGCGATGAGATAAAAAATCAAATGTACCACCTGTACAGTTCTCAAATCTCAAAGAAACCCTTGTACAAATCACCATCCCTTCCATGAACCCTATCCAACTTCCAATGAATCTTCTTGCATCAATAGTCAAAAATAAAAAATTCACTGTTCAAAATTCCAACACAAGATAAGGTACACAAATAACGAATTGCTATGATTTTATTACTAAACTTGAAATCGTAAATCAATTTAAAACACAAGATAGTACAAATATAAAACATTATACTTTAGATTATGATTTTATTCCTAAAATCGAACGTAATCGTTTGTTTTCATTTTACCCGCCACTTGTTCTTCAAAAATCAACAAAGACGATTTTAAAAATGATTTCTATTGGTCACATAGATCATGTGATATAGCTTATATAAATGTTTCATGCCCATGACGCTAGTCAACCAACTACTAGTTATTTTGTGATCGTACAACCAGAATGGCAGTTAACTAGTACCTATTAGTTAACCGAGGGTTAGTAAACTATCCAGTTACCAGTAGGTTAACTATGGTTTGTACAAGCGGCCCTAAAAAGTGATGGAGTTGCAGTATTGACAGGTTGGGGGACAGATTTTTGACACGAGATAGTTGTGAGTTAGTTTAGTGTGCCCTATTCTAAGTCGTGTAATGATGATAACTTCTTTTCTGTTCAGTTGATTCAAATGTTTCCACGGTATTATAAGTTTTTTTGTGTTGAAATAGTTTGTTTATTGTTTAGCTGGACCAAGAATGTTGCCAATCTGCATAGGATAGCTGCGTGAAAAATGTTTTGATATCACTAGAGAG
>FIZR01021165.1:0-17735 GCA_900060175.1 Ferrisia virgata | reverse complement strand
AACAATAGAAAAAAAATAGAAATCTGAAAGGCGGAGGACGTTCCTATTGAAATTGAGAGCGTCTACTAACCAGTTTTTCAGGGTACCAAGTGAAAAAAAAAATATTCGTTTTTTTTTTACCCACCCTAGTGACCAAGTACCCGATTATCAATATATTTTGATTAGAAAAATAGCGAATCTGGTATATAACATTTCATCTATAATCAACTCCCACAGATGGAATCGTCGACTGCGAAGATAGCGAATGCTGCAAACAGGCATTTTGCTCCACGAGCATATATTGCATGTTTTCAAACGATCCGGTAGAGGTGCTATTACGTAAACAGCCTCCGTCGGTAACAGCGTCATTTTACCAAAGGGTGAAGTTCCTAGTCGAAGAAAACAGCGTCCAAAGTTACCCACAAGTCGACGAATTTAGCGAAAGGTAAGATTGAATTTCATTTATAACATTCTTCTACCATCTAGTACCAATATATGCCTACCTACGAACTATAGGTACCTACTTAATACAGGAAATAAAAAGCTCGCAAAAGCTTTAGATGGAAATTCACTTTGAAATCATAATCACAATGTTGGCTTGTATCATACGATACTTTAAATACGCTATTCAATTATTTCGAAATATTCCAGTGTAAATGCTACTTTCCACGACCCTGTGTAATTGTGTTGTTATGTGTTATTTACTCCTCGACATAACAAAGCTTAATTTCCTTTAATTTTGATTATGCCTATTAAAAATGTTTTATTTGCCA
Source organism: Ferrisia virgata (assembly GCA_900060175.1). Lineage (NCBI taxonomy): Eukaryota > Metazoa > Arthropoda > Insecta > Hemiptera > Pseudococcidae > Ferrisia > Ferrisia virgata. Next base: position 16,983 of record FIZR01021165.1, on the reverse strand, counting down.
ATATTTCTGTTTTTCTTTTCTTTTTTTTTTTTTAAATATTTTACAAATAATTGAAAATATACGAATAAAAATGGATCGATTATTTTGTACGAAAATTAAAGCGAAATAATTTTTTTATTTTTTTGTTGATGGGTGTTGGGTGTTTAATTTCACACGAAAAAGCTTTTTTATTAAACGAAATAACCGATCCATCGTGCTATGTCACTCTTTTTGACTGCCAGTTTCAAAATCATCAGATAAACCTATACAAATACGTGTAGAATATTGAGCATTAGTATGTATGTAGTATTCGATTCGAATACTACATACATACAAATATATATATATATATATTTCGATTGCAATACAAAAGCAATATTTTACACTATAATTTAATAGGTAACATGCGACGAGAATCACTTGATCAGCATAAATGTTTTTCCTGTATCACGTCACAATGTAAAACCGTGTACATTTTGTTACTCTATATTATAATGTGTATTTATTTTTTTAAGCCGCTAATTTAATTATATCTTTATTACAAGTCAGTACAGTAAATATTTAGACAACAAAGTAAATTAGTATATAAACGCGCCGGTGTGTGCTTATTTGATGGGAAAATACCTCGCAACACGGCGTGAAAAAAACAGTAAAAAGTGAACAACACGCAATGAAAATCTAAATATTTCATTATAGCGCTGATGAAAGAGAAACTGTTTCACAAATGTGTTTTATTTTTCCGCCACCATACAGGCAAATAATAAATGGCGTACACGTATATAATCGTTTTGCCGGAGTGAGTTTTCCATTCCAACCCTCTCTAAAATTTATTAATAATATTCGCTGCTATGGTAAAGGTATGGTACGTCTACGTACCTCTCTACCTCTCGTATACGTATGGTACATATACCATCAGAGTGAGGTGTTGTGCAATGACATTATACATGTGAAGAAAATAAATTCCTGTTTTTGCCTTATTTAAGACCTGATCATTTATTCAACGGGGCTGTTTCGTATTTACACCATATTCGCCGGTATTCGTATGCTACGCTGGGTTTTTATTTTTTTGGGAACGTACCATTTTCAAATGTGCGAATTTGTTCGTTGGATGAATTTCCAATTTGCGATGTCCAAACTCTAGTCAACGCTGGGATTAATTTAGTTGAAATAAAAGCAAGACGGGTTAACATTTTATACTTCGATTTTTTTTCTTCCATTATGTTGAATTAATATAGAGCTAACGAAATCAAACTTTTTTACGAAGACGATATCCCTTTATTTTTTCATCGCTTTTATTATGAACTTTAAATCATTCGTTTGTGAAATACCTACACTCGCGATCATTTAGTATAATTCGGCTGTAAATGAAGAAATTTCTTCACATTTTAAACGTATAAGTACAATTTTAAATTTGTTCGAATCTATATCTATACTGAATTACTAGAATATACGAACGTATGGCTAACTTAACTCGATAGGTATGACGGATCATAAGGAGATAGCAGCACGAATGAAAAAGTGTACAGGAAAGCACAGCCTAATAAATTGCAACCTTAATAAAAGAAGAAAGCCATCAATTCACGATTTTGCCAACTTTTTCTCTAATTTTCCATCTCTAGATACGATTGTTTTGACCTTGAAATCATCCAACTACAAACTCTTTAATTACTGAAGCTTTCATTTTCGTTTTTCAAAGCTATCTCTTACTATTCGTTCTGGCTTACCAACAAAAACTACTTAAAATGCAATAAGTATTATACACGTTCCAATGATTTTTTTTTTGTACTGTACATTAATACAATGGAATCTTTCTATTTATTTTTCGCCTATACAGGGTGTTTGCAAGAACTTGCCAATATTTATGGATATGGCCGCATACGACCAAAAAAACACATTAGCTAAATAAGTTGCCATGTTGAAAATTGAAGGGTAAATGCTGCTCTAGAAAAATTCGGTTTAAAATAAATTTTTAAACAAGGAAATAAGTAGTAGATATAAGACTTTGAAATTTATTTAAAATTGGAGGGGCTATTGCTGCAAATTGAAAACAAAAAATCCTCCCTCCCACCGAAAATGAATAATAAAAATTAATAGTACAATAAAAGTAGAACAAATATTATTCTACACATTTTTTTCGTAATATTAAAAATTATTAGAAATCTTACACTAAAAGTCACTTGGTACTTTTTCTGCAGCTGCTGAAATTTTCATGTTGGGTAAAAACTGAACAGAATATGCAATTACTTCTTCTTTGAGGAATTTTTCTATTCAACATGCAGCAATAGCCCCTTCAATATCACAATTAGGCAAAAAATAAACACAACGAAATTTGTTCAGTTTTGCTTCTATCACCCTTTCTAAAACTTGAAACCCCATTTTAAATGTACCTTTTTAAGAGCAGCGTTTGCCCCTTCAATTTTCAAGTAAGGCGACTTATTCATGTAACATGCTTTTCTGATGGTATCCAGTTATACCCAAATTTTACAAATCGATAAACTTCTCACTAGAAAGATACACTAGGTACCCTATCAATAAACGGAATTTTTCTCAACAATAAGTACTGAAACTCAAGACCTTATAAATTCATAACAGCAAAAATTGTATTTCCTTTTCCAAATATACCTAACAATATTGCGTGATAATAAGACCGCAAGCAACGGGAGGAGAGGAAGGGTTTGGCGGTTGAACTCGTCCCACAAAAGAAAAAAATATGAATCCCCCTCACCCCAAATGGGAAATCAAGTCTAAAAAAAGCAACACTTTTCAGCCTGATTTTTGTAAAATATTATATGTAATTGTATAAATTGAAAATCATAGGTACGGATATGAAGGGGGAGGGGGAAGAGGGAGTTTGCAATGGATTTTAAAAGTTGACACCACCAAATGGTACATCTAGGACCTTCACTAAATCCACATACCAAATTTCAACATCCTAATCCAATTTAAGGGGGGAGGATATACGCGAGGAACAAACTTAAAAAATAAGAAAAACTGACAAAAAACAACTTTTTCGGGATTGTGAGGGGGTGCAATGAGACTAAAATGCCGGTACCCACAAAGACATGTCTAGGACCTATACTAAATCTACATACCACGTTTTAAGCCCTTTTTTCGAGATGAATAAGGGATAAATCCTCTTATTTCCTTTCCTAATTGACCCAGGAGGTTGATTTTTTGGATATGTTATACAACTTTGGATTGCCTATCGATTGGGTTAAAAAGGAACAATTTTTATGATTTTACCCCTTCAGTACCCCTTTCTTCACCAAATTTGGGCATTACTGAATTTTGACTCGAGGTCATACCCACTCTGGAATATTAAATCCACCACCAATCGAAGCGCTGTTCCCAAATTCCGTTGATAAATGAATGTCTAACATGGCCAAAAATGATCGTAATGGTTTTCTGGGACCCTAAAACGGATTTTGTTGATATCCCCCTCACCCCCGCGCCCTTCATCCCCCTTAGGTCGATAGACCGTGATAACCTGGTTTTTATTACAAATTACATAAATTACTCGAAAATTTCTGAAAATACAGTTCTTGTATGTTAAAAACCCCACTTTTTTTTCAAAAAATTTTAGCCCCTTGCGACTAATATTAAATTTTGGAATTTGTGAGTACCGGAAATTTGAATCCAGCTCTCAAACCCATCTTTTGGAATAATTCTACGCCATTTTATGTAAGTAGTGCTACAGTGTGATCCATATATCTCAATAATAGCCCCTTAATTCCACAAATGCGGCAACTCAGGTTACACTTCTCTATAATGATTTGCCTATCTGGAACACTGCAACGGCACAACCATAAAAATCATAATTTTTCAGATTCGAAAATTTTGTATCTATTTTAAAATCCTTAGAAGTACCATTTTGAAAAATTTTTAATAAAAAAACAAGGATTAAATCATTTAATTGTTCAAAATTCTAGTGAAATGGAATATGAGTTACGTTTCATTGAAAAAAAAATCCCATAATATTATTCATTTTTTAAAAGTAATGAAAAAGAATAAAATCAAAAATTTGTATAGGTATAAAATTATTTCGGTTTTCATTACATCAGTCGTGCAATCGAAGCTTCAAAAAAAAGTTGTAGGTAATTGATAACGATACACACCATTTATGTATCGTGATTTTCTATTTATGCATCAAAACTAAAGAATTCTCTTCAATAAATTGCAATGGAGAAAAAACTTGGTAGATGAAATTTTTAATCAAATTACTTTTACATCAAGAATATAAGTTATTTAATTTTGATCAAAATATCCATCCGTGTTCGAATGATTTTATACAGGAAAAATATTTATACTCGTAATAATAATAACAAATGTCGATAAACTTACGTTTTTAGCGGCATTAAAAAATTGCAAATAGCACCGCGTTCGAATTTATATGACTGCACACTACAGTTGAACACGTTTATAGTGAAAAGCGAGTTGTTCCATCGAAATGAAAATATATTCATTATTTTATTTCTACAGGAAGGAGACCAACATAAAAAGCATTTCGGATATTACAAATTGCGCTATTAACTACTATTTTACCGACATAAAATACCCCTCATACGTATACGAATACGTATTCTACATTTAAAATGCAAATCGTTTCAAAAAAACAAAGATATCTACTTGTACATTTAAAAGAATTTTCACCAAAATTCGAAGAGAGTTTATTTTTACATCGTTTCATTTGTTCACTCAAATAAGCTATGAAATTCAACATAAAAGCGTCTAGCGAATAACTTGGTAATAAATTTACTAAAATAAAAAAAAAGTTCTAAGCATAAATTTCGAAATATACTGAACAAGTGAACACTTAATTTCAAGGATCTTCACATACTTACATTATACTATGTATGTACTTGGATATAAAAAAAGAAATTCATTTCCTTTCATCTTCTTTCAAAATTTTTTTTTTTTAATAAATGAACAGTTTTGTCTACATCGAGTAGTTCTGGTTACCTACTGTCTACCAACATAATATCTGAAGTAATTTTTTATCCTACCTATTACAAAGTATTTATTTTGCAATACGAATTACATCAAATAATGAGTTGTACTGGCTATAGTTAGACCCATTTACACACTCTGATGGTATCGTCAAAATTACACGAAAACGAATTGTTTGAGACAATGAATGTCTTTTGAACAGTTTTTAATTTCGTTAAAAGATTACTGAAAAAGGTGCAGGTAAAACTTGCCAATCTTCTGTCTCTCTCCCTCTCCCTTTCATTCTTCTTTTTTCTAATTGAAAATAATTGAAAGTAAACAAAACCGTTGGAAAATGGTGAGGTCGTTAAAGAAAGTAAAAATCTTCAATTACTAACCAGAATTTAAAAGTTTTTTTCATTTCAACGATTATGATCAAACTGTACATTTTAACGCAGGTAATTACTCAACTTTCTGCAAACAATTTTAAAAACCATGTACACCAGTTATTTTCTTATTTATCACGGTCAACAAAATAATCATTTTATTGCATGCATCATTTACTATTCGACCTTATTTTCATAAAATAATTAAGATACTGGCGTATTCTGATTTCTACATGTGAAGATACCAAATTTTCTTCTCTCTGCAACTGAGTTATAATAATTTTAAAAAATTCAAAATTAACACACTTTTCAGGGTGGTATGCGATGAAAAAAAGCCGTTTTTAGAGAGCCAATTAAATGTTGATGGAAGGTAATCATTATTTCTACACTACCACAAATAATTTTGACCATTTAAAAATTAAAAACACTGGATTGATGAGCCTTCGCGTTGCTCCTGAAAATATTTTTGACATGGATATGACAGGGAGGGAGGGGATTATTCTGTGAAAATCGTTACGTTTAACTCACGAAAAATTGCCACGTTTTTGTGAAAAGCTTTTTTCCGTGTAGCTATAATTATAATGATTTTTCGTCAAATTTTTCAATACATTTTAAAAAGTGAAAGATTTAATCCGATTTTTAACATTTTTACGTAATTTTCGATGATTTTTAACGAATATTTACGTACTTTGGGTTAGTTTTCATCTTTTTTTTTCAACATTTCAAAGTGATTTTTGATAGACTTTTTTCCACTTTTTACGCATTTCAGTCAATTTTTTACTCAATTTTCGATAATTCTTAACGTTTTTTTTTTTTTATATTTTACGTCAATTTTTATCCATTTTTAAACATTTTTGGATGATGTTTGACTAATTTTTTTCCACTTTTTTATCCATTTTCATCAAACTCTTGCCAAATTTTCGATGATTTAAGTAAATTTTTAAACCTATTTTTCAACATTTTTTCACGACCTTCGTCCAATTTTCTTCACTTTTTCTTTATTATTATCAAATTTTTATCCAATTTCCAAAAATTTTAAACTTTTTTTTTTTATAACTTTGGTTGATTTTTATCCATTTTTTCATGATTTTTGATAAATTTTCTGCCCTTGTTAACCATTTTCATCAAATTTTTACCTAATTTTCCAGATTTTCAACGTTTTTTTTCTTTTTTCATAATTTAGAACAATTTACATTCTTTACTTTTATATCCATTTTTTCAGCATTGTCCCAAATCCAACCCAAATTTTGAATAAAAGCTTAAAAGGTAAAAATGAGAAGATAAAATTCAATTTAGACTTGTTCTAGAAACCAAACTAAGCTTATTTGATTTGAGGAGATGGGACAAATTAATAAAAATGGCAACTCATAATATTATATCTTATTCTGATAACTTTTGAACAATTTTCGACCCAATTTTACAAATTTTTCCAACGTTTTCATCCCCCATTGGACATTTTATTTTTTTCAATTTTTAGCTTCATTTTCTGTCATATAGACAGCAAAAATCAGGCTATTACGGACTATCGACCTGCACTGGATGCTAGGACGAATATCAACTGAATCCATTTTGGAGCCCTGAAACACCATTAAGACCAATTTTGGGCCTCTCAGATATTTATTCTTCAGGCTAATTTTCTATGTCATATTGTCAATGAAATAAAATTGTAGCAGTGAGCTTAGATTGGTAATAGATTTGATACTTCAGAATGGAGATGACGTTGGGTCAAAATTCACTTATGCCCAAATTTGGGGGAGGGGATGGTTTAAAGACTGAAGTGATAAAAATTGTTCACTTTTAAACCCATTGATAGAAAATCTAATGTTGCACAACATACCCTAAAAACGGTCCCCTAAATCAATAAGAAAAGGAGATGTGAGGGTTTCTGTCTCACGTATAACTCCCCTCCAAATTAAGCTATAGGGTGGGGTGGGATCTGATATGTAGTATGTTGATTTAGTACGAGTTCTAGTTGTGCTTTTTAGGAATTTCAACTCAAGTACATGCCCCCTCCCCTTGTCATCATCACCACCACCGGGAATTGGACTTGAACAGGTGTCATTCGTTTGAACTATATTTTGCTGGATTGTGACGCTGAGAAGCCTAGAACATGCACCTCATCAACCTCGAGCCCTCATCCCCCTCCCCCAGGTAGCAAAAAATTGCTAAATAACAACGAGTTTGTTGACTCTGAAAAACAATACGATAAATGGTGAAAATCATTTTGATTGATTTCTTTTGAATGAAAATGTAAATGAAATTCTCATTTTTATGATTTTTTAAAAATATATTCACTTCCCAAAACCCACAGCTACTTTCATTAGAAATATTCGTATCAACAATCAAAATACTTAAACTGTATACTAATTAGGCCTACGTAATATCTAAAGATTTCCTAACACATTTTACATTATTATTTGCAAGTTGAAATTTAAACGAAATATAATTAATTACCAATTAATTAAAAACCAAGTACATCAGCCATACTGACCGAAATGGCCACAGAATAATATATTGTTTGAAAATTCAATTTTCAATTTTGTTATACCAACATAATACTTTATTTTATAGCAAATTACACCATCACTCTTCTACGTATAAGACATTTGTCTTTAGCAATTAAAATCGACAAATGGTCGCAACGTCTACTTTCATTTCGTTTGAGTTTTATTTTCACGCGATAAAACTGCAAAAACGTCATAACACTTTCGAGTAATCGAATAAAAAAAAGAATTATTCGTAGTTTTCGAAAATTTTTCAAAATAACACAAAATTATACACACCGGTACGATAAAAAAAAATAATAAATTGATAAATTCGTCATTTGAAATTTTATACAAACTAACAATCGGATTATAAAAAAATTACCCATAGCAAATATATACCTGTATTTATGTACCTACTGTTTCGAAGCTTGAAATACGTATAGTTTGTTTCATGTCGAAATTAACAACGCAGATTGGGGGTATATACGATAATCCGAGTTTGATGGTATGAAAATTTATATATACTACAAAAAGGGATCAGATACTTCATTATCTAATTTAACAGCATGCCTGTTACCTCTTGATACAGTTCACGAGTATTTTAGGTATTCGTATATAATAACGAGCGATCTGTAGGTATAGCTAGATAGGCAGGTACACGTAACACACAAAACAAACGTGTTCAAAGTGAATCTGTTTGATGATAAAATAGACATTTTAAAATTTAACCAATTTCAATTTGTACACAATTTAACACCTAAATCTGATTTTAGAAACGATACATGGTATCTACATATAATAGGTAGGTACTAGGTACACGTACATATGTGTTAGGTATGCACGTGAAAACAATACAAAACATATGGTCGTGGTAATGAGCAAATTGAAAACCTCTTTTACGTAATTTATCGTGGTTTTTATACAGCGTTCATGTACCGATTTTAATTTTTCATTGCATGTTTATACGATTATAAAATTAAAACACCATAAAAAGTCCATAGTTTTTGCTCTCGTAGTACAAACTTACTTACTTACATATACTTATAACCAATTAGTTGAAAATTAGATTGAACAATGAGCATGTGTACAAAGCGTATACGGGTAGATGTAAAGGATCAATTCCTATATTATACCTTTATCTACTAATGCGATAAAGGATCTCAATTAGGATACAAATAAATATTTCCTAGGTATATGTATCGTGAAAATTGAAATAAAAAGAATATTATAAAAGTCCTGCTCATTCATTCATTCATTCATTCATTTATACCACGTACAAAAAGGACAAAAATGAAATAAATATTAAATATATAAAATCATTCGTACACCACAAGCCACGTAAATTTTACCGCATCGTCCCCGATATCGTGCGTTACGTATCTTATTCGAATTCGTATGTATTTTGATACCTACCACAATTCATCGTTAACAAAGATTATACTAATTGCGTACAGGGTTTTGTTAAATAATGTGACCTAAACACCACAATAGCCTTTTACCAATAATAGACACGAGTTTAACTAATTGGCTCCGTTCTGCGTATTGCAAGTCGAACACAGCCGCATTTTCCATTCCAATACACATCACATCACCGTATTAGGTCGAAATAAGTACGAGTATATAGTCTATTTAGTCTACTCTACTCTAAAAATGAATAAAATCCACTCCACTCGACGCAGGACGTACCCAAATTAGCCAAGTTTTTCGAACCAATTAAACGAATAATTTTAATTTAAAGCTAGAATAATTTTTGTCTTTTAGATTTTTTTTTTCCTGCTTAAAAACTTAGCAAGTGTTCCGTGAAATTGATGGCTTTAGCATCTTTGTAGTTATAAATAGCGGTTGTTGTGCCTCTTTTGCTATTAAAAGTAATTAACGTTTACTTTTCTTCTCACTTTTTTGTTTTGATTTACTATTAGACATAAATTATACAACTTTCTTTAAAAAAATTTTTAGCTCGAGTTTTTCTTCTAATATATATTTTTCCATTCTTATAATTCTTTATTGCAGCCAACCGACGAGCTAATATAAATCATTTCAATAAGACGGGAAAAATTTTTTCATTAAATTTTACGCATATCTATATCTATAGATAAGCATGTAGCGTGGTACACGTGACATAGCAAACTTTTCGACTTCCCCCCTCCTCCTCCTTCACTCTTTTATTGTACCTACTACGTAACGTATTTACGTGGATATTACAGCGATGGTTTGAAAAAAAATAAATTTTTTCCAACCATATCCGGACACCGAAACCTATCTACAATTTGAAAGTATTTATCTAGAATAAATTACAAAGGTAATTTAATACGTTCATTAACATAATCTCGTATCACAGTTAAATGAAATTTAATACACCATCAAAGCTCCTTTTCGAAGCAAACTATACCGATTTGAAAAATACATTCGTTAGGGTACTAAAGTTGAGTTTACATAGCGAATATTATTTTCCGTGAAATTAAGTTCGATAAAATAAACCATCTGAAATGAGATTACAAAGATGTACGTAGACGTACGTATATTTAGCTATACGCAATAATGACCATAGCTCGAAATGAACGAGGATATATAATTTTTCTTTCTTTGTATTACATTACAGTATACCTAATATAAAGGCACTTTATATATGCATACCAATGCACAGGTATTATCAATTATGCACTCTTTTTTTTTTCCGAAAGCTAATCAGTATATTTTATTCCACTAAAAATTTATTAACAGAGAGTAATTTTAGTTACATGAACTTTTTTCACATAAAAATCATAAGTGTTTCTGAACGTTAACGAATAATCACTCGTGAAATATCTAAGCCATTAATGAAATAATAATCAACTTACATTAGATAAAAGGCAAATTGTTTTAAAACCAATCTACGTTTATATTTTTGAAATATTTAATTTAAAAGCCAGCCATAGGCAATAAATTAAAAATTTTTACTCGTCAATTCCACGCTATTAATTTTTTATTTAAATTTTTGCCCGAGAATTTTTTTTATAGATAGCAGGTACCTACCAAGTGGAATACGAGGACATTTTTAGTTCTGTAAGAGTTGGATTGAAGCGCGGGAGGGGATGTAAACATCAATTTAGCTGAATAAAACGATCGTAGCGAAGTTATGAATATGGACCCGGTTTGATTATCGAACGGGGGGGGGGGGGATTTTTGGGGGGGGGGGGGGGGGGAATTTACAAACATTTTTTTCCTATGAAAAATTATACAACCTGAGAGAAACAAGGGCGAATATTTCGCAAAATTTTGAATATAAAGGGTAGTGAAATTAGCCTTTTTGGCATATTCCTGACACCTAAATGTTAAACTTTACTCTTTCTCGCGGGTAAGAATTAATTTTTCCAAAAAAAAACACTCTGGCGGAAATTCTTCATCCTTCCTGGCCCCCTTCAAGTTTTGAGCCACTAGTAATGGGTTCCAGTTATGCATAAAAAAGTAAAAAATCACGCCTCAGAGGTAATTTTTAGAGATAAGAAAAATTGAAAATTCGAAAGATCTAGTACAATAGGGCCTATTAGCCTAATTTTCTTTGTCATATTATCAATGAAAATCGGTCTATTGCAGACTACCAACCTACGGCGGATGGACAGGTAGTACCTATCAATGAAATTTATTGTAGGGTGGCAGTAGATTTATTTAGATTGGCATCAAATTAAATTTTTTTGCGTGGGGATGACTTTGGGCCGAAATTCAGGCATGTCCAAATTTGGGGGAGGGGATGCTTAAGGGTTAAAATGGAAAAAATTGTACCTTTTGTAAAGCATTCAATAGAGAACCAAAAATCAGCTCCCCCTCGTTTAATTAGGAGGTTGGGATCTTTTTTTTGACCTTGAAAAATCGGAAGAAGACCATTGCGATCATTTTTGGCCATGTCAAATATTTATTTTTATTTTCATTACCCCCCCCCCCCCTCTCTCTTCCGAAGCTGAAAATCATGAATTTAATTTTTCAGCCCCGCCCCCATATAGTTTCTTGGTCTTTTCTTTTTATTTTTCAAATTTGTAGTACGTATATCTTGCCTTCAAATTGAGTTAAGGAGTTGAGATTTAACATACAGATTTGGTCGATATCCCAGATATACCTTTTGTGGGTTTCAATTTTTCTGCCCTATTACAAGCCTCTCACATCAAAGAAAATGCCCAAAAATTATTTTAAGCCCTCTTGTTTGTCTTATTTGCTATGTTTAACTGTCAAAAAAAACAATCTACGGCAGATGGCAAGGGAGAGACAACAAAATCCATTTTTGGCCTTTTAAGACTATTGAAACTATTTTTAGGCATGACAGATATTAACATTGGAAGCATTTATTTATTCACCTTTTTTTTCTTTTTACCAAAGACTAAAATCGTTTACTCGGCTCAGTATTGATTGAATAAATTCAATAAAATTCGGTCAGGAGGCTTAAATCAGCTGCGAATAAAATATACATGAATGGGGATAACCTTGGGTCAAAATTCAGTCATGTTCAAATTTAGTGGAGAAGGTCTGGGAGGCAAAATCGCTACATTCTCCAAAAATCAATCTCCTACGTCAACTAAGAGGGCGAATATGGTAGTATTGACTTTTTTTTGACCTTGAAAGAAATCTTTTCCTCGCATATTCCAAAATTTTAATGGCGTATTAACGTAAGGATTTTACGTGTTTAATCTCCTCTTTCTTCTGCTCTTAGCATCACCACTACCACGCTAATATCGAAAAAATTTTAAATTCCTCATATCTACGCTATATTTAGTCTACATTTAGAACCTAAAACTCCACGATGAAAAATTCCCTTCATAAAACACCAAGAAATGACTTTTTTGCTGACTGATGATGAGTTTAGATGCAGAATAACGTAGTTTTTTATATAACATCAGCTCTCCAGAAAAACGCTGTGTCCTTGAAAAATTTTCAAATAGGCCACTGTGAGTAAATATTGTTAAAAACATTTTACTCGGTGAATAAAATTTTTAAAAAGCTTATAAAACTGATTTGGAACTGAGGATTATAATTTTTCAAAAAACCAAGAATCATTCAAAAATGTTAAACAGCGTATCTGCTCATAATAAAAATTTCCTAACGAAACAGACTATGAAATTGAGGAATTTTTTCATACTAAATCTCAACAGTAGGAATTAGGCACTTTCACATTAGAAAAAACTACATGAGAGAAATTATGGCAAAATCTTGCTTAAAATATCTTGAACACGAATTGAAAAAATGTTTACATCGAAAAAGATTCCGGTTCCCCTTCCTCCTCAACTGAACACCATAAAACAAAATGGAAAAACGACTGAAATTAATATAGAAATGTGCCAAGTGTAGGTACCCAAATAAATTGAAAACTCTTTAAAAATGATATAAATATACAAAAAAAAATTCGAAACTACATTTTTTTAATCAACTTGAAGATATACGAGTAAGAAAAACCTCATCTTTTTGAATTTATCTACTGTAACATTTTACAAATCAGCGCACTTTTACACATTCACACCTTATACTACATCGCCATCATACTTCTATATAAGTACATATCTTAATTTACATATTTCTCGAATAAATCACCAATCATAATCGCGTTCACACAAGTACGCTGGCTGTACGAGGGGAAAAAATATACAAAATTCCTATTAAGATATCGCGTGATGTAGGTATCGTTGTGTTTACGATTCTTCGGTGTAGCACTTCTCTAACTAGACAAAGCATGTGACCTTATAACACGTTTGCTTTTTAGGTGTTTTATTCAAACATTTAATATTTTATCACGACCATATATCATAAATGTAGCCAAATGATTGTCGATAACAGATTTTTATAAGCGATTTGGGTCATTTTCAAAAATACGTACAATTTATTGAAATATTTACTTTTATACGAAATAATACGAATTCACGCTATTTGGAAACACACTACCTACTTATATCATATTGGAACTTTTTATGCATAAGTATAATATATAATAATAAACGACCAGAATATACGTAATTTTACGAATAACTCTCGACTTAGGTGACACGAAAAATAAACTAATTTAATGTTCGTGTTCGAGACTTTACTTTTTTTTTTATTTCTATTCTCAAAATATAAAGCTACATAGCTAGGTAGGTATTACCAATGACGAGTAAACACACACACACACACAAATACCTCGTAGTTCAATAAAATTAGCATAATATAACGGAAAAATTGATGGTTCCTACTAAACAACGGATCCAAAATCGGCCGAAATCGGACTGGTACTTCATCGTCCCTAATATCCCCATTTTTGCTCCAAAAACAGGTTTTTTTACCAATAACTTTGCCTAACTTTTTTCCTTAACGCGATAGAGAAAAAAAGTCCGATCAAAAAATGTAGCTGGTTAAATTTCCAATAAAAAAGGTCATTACATATTTTTTTCGAAAATCGGTTGAAACACTTTAAAATGAGTTCGAAAAGGACGTGTTATGTGCTAACGTGATATTCCGCGTGATGTTTCTATCGTGTCGCAAGAGCCAGTGGCCAACGTTCGTAGACACGCGGGCTCCATTCTCATTCAGTGTACCTAAAAAGGAGATGCGTCAAATTTCGATTATTTAGTAAATCTGCAAACGGTGAGGTCACAATAGTTGCAAAATAGCTTCAAAATGATGTGATAAAAATTTCAACTTTTTAATTCAATTTTTTCAACCTGCAAAAAATTTTCAAAAAATCGTAATAAAATTGATTTGAAAATTTCTTTTAAAAATGGAATTATTACACAAATTTAAACTGAAAATAATTGTTAGTAGCATGTTTTCACCATTACCACTTTTTTCAAAGATTTTTAATGCATGTCACATTTCGCATTTTTCCAAGGTTTTCTGAAAAACTACGATGGAAATGTTTTTGAGAAAAACCCCTCTGAAATGAATGCACGACATCAGTTTTAGATGGTTATATGCATTATTACAATTTTACCTCCCATAGCTAATTTGTTGTTGAATCAGAAGAGAATATCAATGATCCAGAGTTAGATAGTTGTGAAAACTACGATGAGAATAAATCTATTTAATAAAATTAAAGTAATTTTAAAATATTACATCCATACTGTATCTTTATTCAAACAGTAATTACTTTCACATGAGCTAACGTAGCATTTAGCCCATATAATTCGTTCAAGTATGCTGAAAGTGAATTCAGCCCGCGTATCTACGAACGTTGCCCGCTGGTGCTCGCCACGCGACAGAAACATTACGCGGAACACCACTCTAAAAACAGAACTCGTCCTTTTCAAACTGATTTTAAAGTGTTTCGATCGATTTAAAAAAAAAAAATGTAACAACATTTTTTATTAGAAATTTGACTAGCTACATTTTTTGATGCGACTTTTTTTCTCTATCGCTTTAAGAAACAAAGGTAGGCAAAGGTATTGGTAAAAAAACATGTATTATTCGGGGTAGAAATGTGGATATTGCGGACGAAACACCAGTCCGATTTTGAATATGCTGTTTAGAGGGTGGTGTACCACAATCCTGTGAAAAAAAAATTTGGTCATCCATTTTTCCGTGATTTCGTCAATTTTTGTACTAATTTGACTGGACAATCGCGCAATATCGGTAATAAAAAATAGACATACAGTACACGATCAAACTTGATTTTTTATGCGGTTGAATAAGATGCATATTTTTCGCCGTTCATAATTTTTGACATTCGAGTTAATTAAATTGCATAACCAGAGCCGTAAATATACTTTTTTGATAAAAAGTAAAACCTGTTACACGTAATAATAATTTTACAATTTGAAACAATATACCTCTATGACTTATGAGCATTTATATACGTGCACGCTCGTTTAAAAACAACAAAAATAATACCACTTTTTACCTCCCTGAATTCACCAGATACCAAAAACGTCCATGATTATCCCCTTGTACAAATAAAACCATCGACAGTAAGAAATTTCTTCTGTAGCAAAAAAGTTCACATGAAAAATTCATGAAATTTTAATAATATATTTCTTTTTGATTTGGAAAAAAAAATTCGAAAATCAACAAACGAAACGTTTAAAAAACACGCTTAATATTTACTGTACTGCGTAATAATAGAGGGGATAAAAAGTTGGTTTTTCCAAGACTTATAGCGCGTAACAATCGAATTTATTTGAATTTAAAACTTTTATTTTGTTCGTCGCTAAGAAAAATTTCATAGTAAAAATTATCAAGCGAGCAATTAATTCGTAAAAAAAAAAACTACAATTTGAATGGTAGATTAGTGCTTTGGAATATTTTTACTATAAAAATAAAGTTGACTATTTTCTTTGAAAAAATTACATATTTCGAGTCAAACTTAATATGTACGTCAGTTGAATACGATATCGTACTTGTATTTCAACTATCGACTGCACACGAAGAAAATACCATCGATTGATGTAACGATTTAAGATTATTTTAAAGCTACTCCTAACACATATTTACTTCGATTGCATAGTATCGTATGGTTGTATACTGGAAATACTCGATGCTCGATGGAACTTTCTCATTATTAACAGAACGACTAACTTTTTATCTTCCAAATTCTCTTTTTATTTGTGTTCGTAACTATTAGAAATAGATTACAAAATTATTGTGTTTTTCATAATGCTTGCACTTTCTTTCTCTTTCCCTCGTATCGTATTTCACCTTGTAGTGAATTCTGGAACTCCTTTTTGCCCCGGTAAGTTGCTGCCATCAATAAATTCGTTGCTTTTAGATTTTGATTTTTATTTATACTTATTCGTTGGTATATAAATTTTTTCAAGTTTTTCATTTTACTATAGCACTAATTTTAGACTTGATATAGCACTTACGCTTTTTTTTTTCATTCACCGAGTACGTATGTACAAAGTTACTCAATCTTATGCATAAAAAATAAAAAATAAAAGTAAATGACGGGTAAAAAAAAACGTAGAAAAATTTACTAATAATAAAACGTTTAATCATTTTTTCTATATAAATACTGGTCGTTGAATAGTCTTTCAATATAACAGAACTACTGGCCAAAAATATCAACTCCGATTACCACTCTTGGACTCCGGAATTCACTGAGATAACTGAATCTTGATTACGTCAGCCTCCGGGGTCGTGATTTTACCGACTTTCTTATCGTTTGATAAATTTTCAGGCTGGTTTTCTGTCATATCGTCAATGCAAACTAGGCTATTACAGTCTATCGACCAACGGCGGGTGAGGGGGGGGGGGGAATATCAACAAAATCCGTTTTG
>FIZR01021145.1:0-15444 GCA_900060175.1 Ferrisia virgata | reverse complement strand
TTTTTTTTTTTTTTTTTTTTTTTTTTTTTTTTTTTTTTTTTTTTTTTTTTTTAAGCTTAAGATTAACCATAAAAGAATATTTTGATTATTCAAGATTGAAGCATCTTCCAATCATGTCTAAAATTTATAAAGGAAATATAAAAAATATTGGTTCTGAAATTAATTGATGAAAAGTTAAAAATTTTACTTGCACATGATGTACAAAATCACTTCTCAGCAAGGAGATTTATTTTTCGGATTTCGAAAACATTTGTTTTCCAACTTTACAGTTTTGTTCTTTGTTATAAATTGAATACAGAGATTGAGAAATTTGGCCAGTTAAATTTGGTATGTAATCTAGATTTCTGTTTTGAATGATTTGATTTTGCAATTCCTTAGTTCTTCATGTCATTCAACAAAAGTAAATTAAATTGATCCAAAAATTTGCTACAAATCAAGCATATACAACGTTCCAATATTTATAATACATTTGTTCTTTATATGGATGCAGTTTACTTGCACGTTATCTATTTTACATTTGAAATAAAAACACTCGTAATGTTTTTGCATAAGAACTTGAGAAGATATATCTTTCATCATCCTAGTTTCATATCCGGTGTTTTGTTCTTTTTTTTTTTTTTTATTATTATTATTATTATTATTAATGAAAGATGATATTCACGTATGTAATACTTGTTCGATTCATTTTCACATATAAACTAGATAAACATAGCTAAACATATTTTGAATTATTTTCTTGGAAAACAAAAAAATTATAGCCATTCTAACACCTAATTTATGTCCTTACCCACTACATCTGCGTTTCATTTATTGATAAAATTCACAGAACAGCCTTATATATGATTATTTAGCTGCACAAAAATTACTTTTTCATAATATCGTGATATCGATGATGACCAGTATAGATGTTAGATAATAAATGTAGTTGACTCCCTAATATACCACAGTGTATTAAAATATTTGCGATTTTGTACATGCGAATAAACTTTACGTATAGTAGAACGGATATCTGCTATGTATGATTATGAACCGTTGTAATCTCATATTACGCGAATAGCGATTTAATTTTAACTGACCAGGAAACTTGATTTATGATAATCAATAACGAAAACAAGTTTATTAGTGGAGTAAAACACGATACAAAATCGCAGATATTCGCCGCATATATAAAACCATTAATTTTAAAGCCATATCTATAGATATAGATACGGTTAAATTTTCAAAGGTATCTTGTTGCTTGCTTTCAAATCGACCATGCAATGATTGTTTTTTTCTTGTATTTTCTTTTTCGTACTCGCATCTATTTGAGATTAATTTATAATAGAGGAAGTGCATGATAACTGTTATAGTTATATTACGGATTTGATATTTTATATGTATTATCAAATATAAATGCTTATATGTAGCTCGAGCCAACATTTAACATTATACCTATGTGAAGAAATTCCCGCTGTTTGTTGAAGTATATCAATTCATTTTGTTTGTTGTGATATAGCTTTTTAGTTATGAACTTATATGAGTATCTCGTCGATAAATTATACCTACATATATTGTAAGTGTATATCGACGAAGAGGTGATATTTTTGAATTATTGAAAAGCGATATTTTCTTTTTGTTTCTGTTCATAGAACGAATTATAATTTTATTTTATTTTTTCAACAGAAATGAAGATGGTTTTCTGATTCCAACAATCGATTTAATTTCATTTCTTCTCTCAAGAAACAAACTAAAGACTTAGCAGTTCTGTGGATTTGACGGATAATATGTCTACTGGCCTGCTAAGTCCTAAGTTTCGTCCAATGAGAAATTTTAACTACCAAAGCTACCTAAATAATTTTGTTGAATATAGTAATTCCATCATTTAGCGAATTTGTAATACTTACGGGCTAAAACTTAGTACCGAATCCAACAACTCTAAAAGTGTATTTTGTAAACATAAGCAACGATGTTTTGATTCTTCAAGATGGATTCTAGGTTTGCAAAACATTTTGAATTTGTGCAATTCACTGTTTATCAATTTTCCTACAATATTTTGTAAATCCGAGCGTGAAAAACGTTACCTAGATGTAATACGAATCGAATAAATACACTTATGAAATTAGCTTCGAATTCGTAAACAAATAATAATATCGAAAAATAAAAATACAATGGAAAAAACGCATTTGAATTTCAACATTTAACTATTACCAAGGTTTCTTTTTCTTTGTGTAATACTGATTGAGAACTGTAGTCGGAAACCAATACGAAGTTTGTTAGTAATATTCGATACGTGTTGTTGATCGAACTCTGAAAAAAGTAATTACTTAACGGTAATTTTTTCAAATAAAATTAATGATTCGGTATTTTATGATTTTTAAATTAGAAGTGAGTTTAGGTATAATTGCATTCCAATGCAGTTTAATAGATGTTCGATGTGTCAGACTCTTTATCAGTTTCAAGGCGACCATGAATGAAGACGACAAAAGTGCAGAAATTAGAATTTTAATATGGAGCTGGTGCCAATAATAGGTACATCAAGTTTGGGGTTTTCATGCGGCATTTGTCGTTATTATTCGCAATGCCCTTGGAAATCCCAAACGTGATGCACATCACCACCAACATTTGTATTCGCGTATGAATCATCGACGTCGATGGAAGGTAAACATTCAGTTTATTATCATTATATTAAATTAAATAGAATAATTAACGAATGAGATAAGACAGAAACTTCTTAAAACTTTTATTTTTTATTATTACGAAGTAAACAGATGAAAATTATGTCAGCTAGTTGAAATTCACAATTCGAAGTATCACATTTTAACACCGCTGAGGATTCAATCCCATGAAGAAGGTTCTTCGAATGTTTTCTGCACTAACGTTTCGTTAGATTTTTTCAAATGATCGAGAATTAGATTCGGTTTATCTGCGTAGGATGATAAATATTGTTTGTGATATTTCATGTAATGATAAATTAAATGAAAACCCGAATGTTACTTACAAGGATTCGAGTGAGATTTTTCACGACTGTGTTCATTCTTTGTTGATTCTAGGTCGCTAGAGAACTTTGCTTCTTTCTTTACACGAGAGCTATTTTTTGCTATTCTATAAAACGACCAATTATCAGGTTAAATGATGTCCATATTGCTCATCTACAAGAGAATAAGGATCAAAAGCCTCGTAATTTGAGTGCTAGGTAAGATTTTACTTTTATCTTGAAAATTACGACGAATATGTACTAGTTTTGATGAATGCTAAACCTACACAGAAGTATCCTTTTTCTTCTTTTTGCGAGGCGCATTATCATCATCGCTAATACGTTTTTTCTCAACGTGATTACTGGCTACTTCGTCAACTTTCTTCTGGACTACGGTTTGCGTTGTTTGCGGAACTATCTGTTTAGCTGGTACCGTCTTGGCAGAATTATTACGTTTATTTTTCTCAAACATATTCCACGTTACCACCGAAAATGGTCTACGTAATGTGCTAATCGGACTCGATACAGATTCAGTCAAGCCAGTAGTAGCTAAATCTGATTTTTCAGGATTGAGAAGAGTAACCCATGCGCTAGTTTGATTGCAGTATGATACGTGAATGTTACCTGTCATCGTATCGATGTAATTTTATTATTTTTACATTGCCTTCAGATTAAAATATATTTACAAGTAGTCGGTTCTATTATTCGTATGCAAAATAATCTTACCGTAAGGATTAAAAAGTTGTACGATGTCACTGGTTTTCCATTCTTTTGGAAACGTAACGTGGTAGACGTGATTCCTCTTGGGAACAGCTGTTCATCGTGAACAATAATATATCGATTATAAAAATGGAATTATAAACTATGCAAAATATTAGATCAGTGCTTACGTTCGCTTCCTTTTAAATTCACATACGAATAATCCATTATCTTCATTAAAAACAATCTAAAAATTTTAAACAAAAAAAATTGAAAACTAAACCCTCGAATGAAAAATAAAAACAATGATAAAAAATTACCTATTTTCGTACGGTTTTAATAAATCTGAATCACACTTGATTAAATTTTGCTTCGCTTTTTTACCTGAAAATGAAATTGATAATAATTCCCAGTTTAGTACTCTATCATTTCAAAGTTTTTTCTCTTAGGTACACACCTAAGTGAGCTGTAAGGGTGATAAAAGCTAATCCTGTTATGTACGCGTCATATCCAGCTTCGTGAGCTTTACATTCAGTTTCAACATACCCATACTCGGGACTTTCAGGTTCTAAAATCGAAATAAATTTATAATCACGTCAATTTTCGCCAATAATAAAATAAATATATAATAATAACTGATCATTTTAACCTAAACTGGCTAAATTAAAAGGTGGTTCACGTAATTGCTTCATCATATGATCCAGTACACTAGAAGGGATGAGATCTTTAAATGGAGTTGCACTACACATGTACTTCGTATCTATAATTCTGACGGAATATAAATCATTAGTGGTACAATGATATAGAGAATTTACTTAAAATTAAACGAATATAAGAAAAACCATCTACCTAGGAAATAATTGATGAACAATTTCTTTAAATTCGATATAACTAGAAGGTAAAGGTAAGCAGAACCTATTGATAATATGACAGATATCTAGCAGCATGTTATGACCAACAATCAACTTTTTCTGCAATAATAAACATTTTTTACTTTACGAGAGCTAATAAAATTATGGTCAATAAATTATCATTACACTGACCTTTTCGGAAATATATTTAATAACATTGGAAAACCCAATCGCATCTTTCAAATCGTTTTTATCTTTTTCAAAATTCTCTTTATCTTGTTCAGCTTTCGATTTACCTTTCTGAGCTACCAGAAACACAGCGTTATCAATCCATTTTGTCGTTAGACTGAAATGTTTCGTAGCAAACCTTTCGTACGCGGTCTAAAACAACAGAATAATAACGTGCTTTGAAACATGCTAATATTTGTACGTCAATTGAAACAAGGCTTCATTACCTGAAAAACGAGCTTCCTCATGAAACCATTACACTTGTCTATATGCAGCTCTTTTTCTTTATTTTCAGGTAATAAAAAATCTTCAATTTTTTTACTAAAAGTAAATGTTTCGGTATGTATCACCTAGCGTATGAAAAATTTCTAATATGTCGAAATAATAAAATTAAAAATACCATATATTATCGATGGTAGAAGTCAATTCTTCAGGTATAGGTACTTTGGGATACGATTCAGAATCATTCAAGTTTTCATATTTCTGACTGAGTTCATTTTGTAAAGTCTCCTCATCAGCTAACGTCAAATACGGTATTCCTGAAATGATCGCACAACAAATTGCTTAGAACTTGCCGCTGTGTCACAACTGGATAATCAACGTTGAAAAAATCACCTTCTTTGAATAATTTGTTGAAATCAAAACCGGCGTTGGAAAGGAAACTGATTGATGATGCTTGACATAGAAAATTGACATCATTGTTAATTTTGTTTACTGATCGCGGAAATACGTAAAAATTGAAAGCTTTATAAACGTATCTGAAATTACACATAATATTCGTTTAGTCAGTTTAATTCAATTGATTATGAAAAAATTCAATTCGCTAAATCATACTTGTTTGTGTCTGGATTAAATTTATATGTACAAATTCCAACTTGAATAAGAAGAAAGTTCAAACTTCCATCTCGTAATTTTGTATAATACTCAGTAGGTGTATCATAAGCAGTTGGTTCGACACCATTTCGTAGTCCAGTAAATTCACCGTCGATTGAAATAAAGTCGGCTGAATCAATAGCACTCAATACTTCTGGCAAACAAGTTGAGAAATCTGGAATTAAAGAACAACTTTCAAACGAAGCTTCTGCTTTCCAAGGCATTATGCACGAAGTAATGGATATGAATGAAATTGTGAATGTATCCTCACCGAGGAGGATACGCTATAAATTAAAGTGCATGAATTTTCTTACTCTTTGATGTAACTTCCATTTTGAATTAGTAAACAAAAGAGAACAAGTAATCAGGAGCACGATGAAAAATGTGAAGATATCCTTGTAGAATTACACTTCGACTTCGATGTTGTTATCATAATTTTTACCGACACCGAACTGATTTTTTCGTCATTTGATAAATTCATACGCAATAATAGGTTTTTTTATTTCCTTTTTTCTTTTTCTGATCATTTGTTAACGACAATTTGTGAATTTTAAATCAATTTTTCGAACAAACATGAATTTTTTCGACAGATAAGAAAAATTTTTTCCTTTCATTTTGTTTACATTTAAATTTTTATTAGTCACGTGACTTCAATCTGTGATAAAACTGATAAGATATTAGATAGGTGAATTGATGTGGACACCTACACCTACGTAATGTTATTGTTAAAATTCATTTTTTAACAGGTGCAGACAATTGCTTACGCTTAAATTAATAAATTATAAATTAAAATCAAAAAATGTAACGTTTAATTATTCGAGTTTAACGCTGCATTCAGTTGCATGAGTAAAAATGGTTTTTGTAAAATTTCACGACGATGTGACGATGTAGTGACTGATGAATGAGCTAAGGCTCACCAGCCAAAAAATTATTAAAATTGGGGCGGGAACTAGCGATACAAAATAGCGGGAACGAATCAATGAAATTGGTTTAGCAAACTCGACGACAGAGTCCGAACATAGCCTGCTAATCAGAACGCTTCTTCACATCCTTGTAAATATTTACATTGTTGACTCTTGACTGTTATCTTAGTTACACATGTTTTTCAAAGTTTCAGGAATTCCAAATATCTCAAGTCTGAAATAATCTCATCGAATTTCTTTCTAAAAGTAAGTAATTAGAAAATATATTTTTAAAACATAACTGATATCTCAAGTCTGAAATAATCTCATCGAATTTCTTTCTAAAAGTAAGTAACTAGAAAATATATTTTTAAAACATAACTGATATGTAAAGTACATGTGTATAAGTAATGGAAAATTTGCTGCTGAGTAAAAATTTGAGTGAACATATACATATGTACATATTTTTCGCGAAAGCCGATATCACTATAATCCAAAATTTCTAATTCATTGATAGGAAATTTGAAATCGGTTATTTATCGAATTTCGAAGATAATGCAAAGTAGAAATACTCTTGAATACGCTGCATTAAATTTATATTGAATAATTCTATAGTGTTTGTAATAAATTATGATTGTATCAAATTCAAAAATGAAAGAAAGTATTTTTCAAAACAAAGTATTAATTTTCCAACAAAGAAATAATGAATAATATTTAATATTAATGAAATGAGATTGATTTCATAATTTACTTCTGAAAATGATGAAAATACAACGATTCACAAATATTCTAGCCATTTTTAATTTGCTATTCTATCTGAAATTCTGAATCTTTTACAATTATTATTTTTCTATCTGAGGGAGCAAAATGCTACTTTGCTGTTTGCTCCCTGTTACGAATATCCGCAGTTTTCTCTGACAATAAGAAAAAATATCGTTTACAACACGAAGAAAAAGTGACTGCCTTCGCTTTGCCTGTGCCACTAACTTCACACTTGTTGAAAATCAATTTTCACTCTTTTGTAAAAAGTACTATTTGATAATAATCAAATGGTGTATGTTCAAAAATATTGCTTCAATATAAATATCATTAAACAGGCTTGAATTACGTTAATGTCATTTAAATTCATCAAGGAGCAAATAAATATTATTTAGATACATTTCGATTTTATTTCAATTTCCATCAGCTATCAGCGTAGAGCAAAAATTTTTTTTAATTCGAAAATCATGCTCACTTGCTTTTAATTAGCAGGCTATATTTTTGGACTCAATCGTGGAACGTTCAGGAACAAACTTTTGTTGTTAAGTTTATTCGGGCTAGTTGCACAATCTGAACAGTTTTTATTGTGCAGTTCATGATTGGTTCATAAATGAAAACAATGAATTTGCACGTTATCTTCAACCAATCTGGAACTGCACAATTGAAACTGCGCAGATTGTGTAGTTCCAGAGTGGTTGAAGATAATTTGCACGTTTATTGTTTATGAAAACTGCGTTGTGCAGGTACCCGGAACATGGTCGGAACAGACCGTTCATGCTTGTCCGGGGGAGCTGTACAATATGCACCGTTTCGATTGTGCAGTTTATGATTGGTTCATTAATGAAAACAATGAACTTGCACGTTATCTTCAACCAATCAGGAACCGCTTAATCAAAACTGCGCAGATTGTGCAGCTTTTGTTCCAGTTGGCCGGTCTTGGACCGGTCGACATTTTTCATATGATGTTTCGGCATGGTTCCGCATTTCATTTTATTATTTTCATTTTAGCTTTGAAATAAAAAAAAAAATATATTGCGGAATTTAAAAGAAATTGTTAATTTTCCAACATAACTGTACAAATTATCATCGCATTAGTGGGCAGTAGTTCGCTGATTTCAAACAATCATAAAAGTTCTTCAACGAGAATGTTTTGTGCAGAATTGATCGTTACGCATGGCCACCAAAACACTACAGCAGATACACGGTGATTGTATTTCAACTGCTAAGCTTTCTCCTTCACTTACGGTTCAGAAAGGTTTGTATTTTCAGAATCTTGATTACGCTTTAGTCGTATACTTGCATTTTAGTTAATTTCTCTACTTATTAGGAAACTTATACCGATGGAAAGGTCGCGTCACGTGTTCGGTATCAGCGGAACTGAAACTACATTGTGCACCGCATTATGGACTTGTGATCGTCGATCAAACTGCCTGGATTCCTTGCATAATTGTCGATCCTGTAACCGCAACACCGATATTATTAGCATTATGTGGTCAGGCTATCATTATTCGAGATCCACAATTTAGTGTTGAAATGTGAATAAATGTTCTATTGACATTCATTAGTTTAGTTCAACTATACAGCGGAATAAATTCGTAATGTAATGTGTGTTGTAGTGTGGTAACAGAATCCAAGCAATACGACTCGG
This sequence comes from Ferrisia virgata, assembly GCA_900060175.1. Classification (NCBI taxonomy): domain Eukaryota; kingdom Metazoa; phylum Arthropoda; class Insecta; order Hemiptera; family Pseudococcidae; genus Ferrisia; species Ferrisia virgata. The sequence goes on along the minus strand of FIZR01021145.1, from coordinate 6,531 downwards.
TGCATTTGTTTTTGGAACCAGATAATATAAAATTACCCGACGTTGGTCCGAATATCACTGTAGCTCCTTTGCAAATTGATGCAAGCAGATGTGATGCCAGTAATGATATTTCCATGTTTAACATGGTTCCACAGAAGATATCACCGGCTATTCTAACTTCCAAAAATGAAGTTATCTGTTTAATTTTGGCCAGGCTGAGCTATCAAAGTAATTAAAATATACTTCGAAATTTTTACTATCCCATCATATGGTTGTGAATGATTGTTCCGTGTCCTTTGATATTTCAGATGAAAGTGATGAGAAAGATGTATGGCTAGTTTTAAGAAACGAGCAAGTTATATGGAAAGATTTTTTAATACCAAATCGAAATTATACGGTTCATTTACCGAATGACGCGTGTTTGAGTGATTTCAAGTTCGTTAAATATATTATATTCTATTTGTTACCATGTTTTGAAAAATTCATTCATACAGTTCTGATTAAATTTTCAGAAAATACAAATCTTTTCATACGATTGCCGATAAGTACTTGGATTTACCTCATCGACAAATGCTACACCATAGAGATTTAATTAAAACCATCGCTATCAATTTGTTACCAGAAAATTCCCAAATATTATCAAACTTCGCACTCTGCAACGAAATATCTACAGAGGATTGGTTCAGGTTGGTTATTCTGATTAAAATTCTAATTTGTGTTTTGTTCTTCTGTTCGAATACATATTTAATTGTTTAGTATTTTAGATGAGCGACTTTACAAGTTGAAATTTGCTTCGGTTTACGGAATTATTAAAGATATCAATTACTTGGAGTCTTGGAATATGATGAATTGTCCATGGTGTGATCCTGCAGGGTATATCGATCGATCGGAATCCGACTCCGTCGCTGAAAAATGTCAACAAACTTCATCCAATCATAGATGGAGTTCTCTTTTATCCAAATCCAGTTGCAAGACCGCTGATATATTACATTTTCCTGTAATGAAAGCTGAAACACCTTCGAATAAAGTTATTGGATTCGGTATCAGAGGTAAAGTAATTGCTTGTTCGAATTTATTTAAAATATATATATATATTCTGCCACTTATTTTATTGTTTTAGGAGGAAAAATCAACGTGCAAATTATTCTGCAAGAAGTTTCTACTAATAGGATGTCTTACGTGTTTTTGAAACGTTGGAAAATGGAACAATATCCCGCCGGATTAATGAGAGGGATTACCGTTTGTTTCACAGATGTTAATGTCAAACGTTCACGAAAAAATAATTTATATTTCGTAAACACTCCGCTCACTAGAATACTGCATTTAAACGTGTTTGATATATTGAAGTACGATTTTATAATTATTTGAAATATTTTCATCGTAATTTTTAGTTTATATTTATATTTATTTTTATTTCAACAGAGACACGTCGGGATCAGACTGGGGTGAATTTGAATTTCCTATTGGAGAATACAAAGATGAGAAAATTTGGGGTGTATTGGAACTAGATATGTTGGCTAAAGTATCCATTGCAACCAAGTGTAAATTGTGTAAAGAAACGTACGTACTGTATCGTTGTCCCAATGTTTTCTGTTCTAATCATCGAAAGGACCTTAATGAAGCATTATACGAAGTTACAGCCACTGCTAGGTAATTTGTAGAGAAATTAATCAACGCTTTTAGGTAAACTAGCTCAACCGTATATTTACGTTGCGATTTCTTTATAGATTATTCGTCAGACATATGGAAGGTTATGAAGCTAGTTCGTTGTACTTAAAAAATGAACACGTTCAAATGTATCTCGATTTATCGGATAAGATTTGGCGTAAATTTTGTAAATTGTCGAACAGATCGGAGATCGTATATTCGCATTATTTCAACGATATATCGGTATGTAATTGGATACCTGAGACAGTCAACGACATACGTAACTTGGAATTCACTTTACCGTTATTTATTTTTGTTTTTGTATATGATTGTTGCGTATGTATTTGTAGTCTGACGGTACTGACAGTTTGATGATCTGTTTTTATTTGTATTGCAAACATTTTCGCAGCAAGAACAGATTTCACGTGTGTTGTAAGAGATTTAAAGGTAATGTAACGTGTTTATGTTTTGTTTGTTTGTTTCTTATTTCAATTTCGTTTTGAAGATTATTCAGGTGAGAAAATATTTACAGGAGATAAGAGCGCGGATAGGAAATACTTTTGCGTCGATATGAAAAAAGTGGATTCCCAAAGATTGACAATAAGCTCGGTTTCATTTGCGCAGAACAGGGAAAGAAGTGAAATTGCCTCTACCGAAAGTACCACCGAGTGAAGGTAATGCATTATTTAATACTTATTTAAAAATATAAATTATACATTTTTATATCAGCCATACGATACCTAAATCGGCTCTAGTACGTCCCGAAGAATTTACTTCATTTTAATCGTATTTCTTACAGAAAAGAAAAAAAAAACAAATAAGCTTTTTTTATTTAAAAAAAAAAAAAAAACATTCATATAAAGGGTAATTAAATACTAAAAATTCGTAATTACATAAACGTGATGTGTATACAAAGTGCGATTATTTCGAAGAAATTATGAAATCACATAATGGGTTGATTTAAGGTGAAATATCACCTTCATGGTTAAACTTGCTCTTCGTCGGAATGTATGATAAAGTTTGTTTTACGTCATAAACCAAAATTATCTCCGTCCAGTGGCTGTACTTCGGCTTGTATTTCGTTTTTTTTACAATGCCTATCGACGGTAGCGTATTTAGTGGAAGTAGTCGTAACTCCAGTGGAAGTATTACGTATTCTGGGCATGGTACTTTGAATACAGCTGGCAGCGCTTTGATGACACTTGTTATTGGGTCGAGTTGACGAGGAAGACGACGAACTAGAAGGTCCATCTAGAGCACTGCCTTGTATCGAACTACATCCGCTCATTGTCGAGTATCTGCGACTCGAATTGGACGGGTACTTGAGGCATCGATAATTTCTGGTATTTAACGTGGCGAAATTAGCTTTTTTCATTCGCAACGAACAAATATCGGAATGATCCTTGACATCGCAAGGTCTGCCAGTGTCTTCGGCGTACTCGACGTTCAGAAAAGTCGAACATATATCCGGTGGTGTTTCCGAAGTTACGAATGTTTCATCATTTGGTTTAGTTTTGCTTTCCGTTTTAGATGGTTCGATTTTTTCAATATAGTTTACATCGCCGGAAGAGAAATAACTGGTATCGGCGGTGGTGGCTGGTTTTTGTTGCTCTTCGACTGGTAAAATATTTTTGATTATTTGAGCGATTGTTTGACACCGTCGATGGTGCACCGTCATGCATAGAAGGGCTACCATTTCGACGAATATGCATAGCGTACCGGCCACCAAGAAACACCAACCGTATTTGTAGTCGTGGTAGTTTTTTCTCGTGTCGATAGCGTCGTTCCAGTTTTGCTCCTCCGACGACGAACTCGTGTGTATAGCAAATGAATCGGTTAGTACGCATACGAATACGAATAAACCAGCTGCCAACGATAGACCTGCGCAGAGAATAGAAAAAAAAACATTGTCAGTAGGGTCTTTTGGGTGATGCCTGTTGGGCACTCGGTTCATATAAATAACTTTATCTGCATCGTCTTGATAAATGATTCGTGTCTGGTCCAGCAGAAGGTGCAACATTACTTCGGGATTGGGTGAATTTTTTTGTTCGGATTGTGTTTTGAATTGCAAGCGATTAGATATTCGTTAATCAGACGATAGGATAAAATTCAAAATCGAATTACATTCAATAAGATATTAGTTTATTAGGCGATACCATTGGAGAAACTTGTGCTTAAAGCGATTTGCTCGCGAAATAAATGGGTTGTAAGTGAGGCTGCCTGCATTCGAATGTAGATAGAATATACCTACGTAGGATAATGTAATAATTTGTGAAATAGGTAAACCATAAAACGCGCTATGGTAGTTGCTACAACTATGTATGGTTAAAGCTTTCCTCTTCCTCTTCCTCTTCCTCTTTCCTTTCCTTTCATTTTCATTCCAAATACTAAGGGTAAAAGAGACTTAGAAAGAACGAGGCGTTCGCTTTCGTACGCTACGTGTATCGTAAAATTATAACAACTTGTGTTAGAGGTTCACGTTGTTTTATGAAAAGTATCTAACTTGATCGTCCCCCAGTGTATTAGAAAGTAATACTAAAGTAGCGGGAGCGAATTTTACGTCGAATCGTTATAAGGTTTTTTCCAAAGTGTAAAAGAAAAGCAAAGAAGTGAGAAATACTGTACAGATATAACCAATCATTTTCCGATGACTTAACCATTCGTGAAACTTGCTTCTAAATCCTATATTGAATCCTACTGGAAGAAAAATAAAGGCACCGTAATAAAGTATAAATGGCCAATTCAAGTGATGGATTTTTTTTTTTTTCCTATAAATAATTGTTATGTTAAATTTTGGTCAGACTTTTTCCATCGTTGAATTTTTTTTCGTAGGTTAATCGTTCAGATATTTAGGAAGTATTCAGACTTGTAGGTTGTTACGAAATTAATTCGCAAGTTTTAAAAGAAAAATTTTATTAATCAATGAACTTACCCGATAATGTATACATGGCACTGGCCAGCAACGTCTTATTATCCTTATAAAAATGTCCAGCCACCGAGCAAACAAATCCGACCAAAATGAGAACGAAACCCGAACCAACGAACACAGCACACCATCTAAAAAGAAACAAACAAATAATCAATTGAAATGAGAATTGAAAAAACAAACGAAAAAAAAAGTAAATCTTATTAGTTAGTTGCTCTTTATTTTTATTTTATTTATTTATTTATTTTTTTTTTTTCTTAGCGAACGCTACAAATAGGATCAAAATACGTATAAGTCGTGGTCTTGGAATTATATCTGCTATGTAATTCATTGACCCGGTATGTATCCTATGTCATTAATCAATGACATAAGGATAAATTTGTTTTCATGTAGCATTGCTGACGGTCGTAGAATTACGTGGTTTTCTGTTTTTTTTTTTTCCTGCTCTGCGAACGTCTTTGAGAAAGTGCTTGTCATACGCGATGCTCATTTGTTACTGTTTTGGTGGTTACGAAGTACTCGCCAAAGATGGATTGTAATTATTATCAAAGGTAGGGCAGCGAAATTGTGTAAATTGCTTATTTTTCGTACGATGTGATAAAAAATTTTATTTTTTAATTGATGAATTTGATTTTGTAATTTCTAAACGTAATTCTAAAATTTACTCTACTTGTTGCTGCTCATTTATTTTATCTTGAGTGTTATTTGGATGAAGTTTGAAAATGGACAAATTCTAACTTTGAAATTGAAGGCGATATTGCTGCGTGTTGAACATGAAAAAAATCCCTACCAAAAATTGATGGAAATTTTTCTCATTCATTAAACTGATTTTCTATTATCATTGAAAACCAAGGTGTCGCAGATGATTGACGTGTGTAGGATGAAGGGAGGAATATTAACGAAATTTTTGCTGGGATCGTAGAATAGCATTAAAGCGGTTTTTGAGCGTGCCACATATTTGTTTTTATTCGTCGTCGTTCCTTACCCTTCTCCCACCGTCGACTGAAATAATTCACTCAGCTCGATACCGAACAATATCACTCAAATTCGGCCCATAAGCTCTGATTAACAGTGGATTAGATATATATGAATGGAGATGGCCTCGGCTCAAAATTCAGCAATAACTGAACGTATGAGAGGAGGCAGAGGGGATACTGATAATCAAATATTTCAAAAAATTTTCGTTTTTGCCAACTGGACTGTGCCTAAAGTCAGGGATGAAAGAACAGAACAAGAACCAGAACAAAAGAACATAAGAACGACCAAATTTAAAAAAAACAAACGAACGAACAAACGATGAGGGAAAACCAACAAGGAACAGAACAGAATAAAGACTAATTTTTAGTGGATAGTTAAAAGAATAAGAGAACCAAGAATGATCTTTCATTTATTTCAGTTCGTTCTCGTTCTCGTTCCCTTTTTTTATCATTCTTGAAAACTTGCATGTAGCATTCAACTTTCAAGCGACAAATTATAAATTAATCTTTACTAACCATGAATAATTCTAAGAATGATTCCTAAACCAAAAAATCGTGTTTTACATGGTACTGTGGTAGTTTTGCTAAAAATTTTGATTTTTTTCAAGTTAAGAATAGGAACGAGAATAAGAACAAGAACAAAAGAACGCAAGTCTTGCTCAAGAACGTGAGAACGAAGAAAAAAACAACAAATCACTTGTAAAGATCAAAAGAACGAAGAACGAGTGACAGGCTCTTTCATTCAAGAACGAAAGAACAAAGAACAATCTTTAACCCCCTTGTACCCAAGATAAACCAGACATGCTAACAAGTTATGCTAGTGATGGATATCAAGTTGACCAACAAAGTAAGTCAGTTTTTCAGGTAGTATACCTAGCCCTTGAAAATGAAGTGGAAAATTGATAGACTATTTTAGAAGACTTTTTAAAATTCCCAGTAGGGAAAACGAAATATCATGTTCCACGATGCATAAAATTCTGTAACAGAGGAACTTTAAAGTTA
>FIZR01021144.1:0-22980 GCA_900060175.1 Ferrisia virgata | reverse complement strand
ATTAAAAAATTTTTCTTGAAGTAACAAGGTACCCTCCACCATTTGACATCATTAAATTTTCCCCAACTTGTTTAGATATGTTGGAAAAAAATTGTTTTGTTACAATTTTTCCCCATTTTTCTAAAAAAAATTTTTCGTGGAATTGAAAATTTCAACAAAAAGCTCTTTTTATTGAAATATTCAATTCATTTCGAGAAAAAATGTCAAAATCGAGCAACTATTTTAATAAAGGAACGTTTTTTGCCGAAATTTATTTTTCATCGACATTTTTTGTTTGAAAAAAGGGAAAGAATTTTAACGAAACAATTTTTTCCAACATATCTAAACAAGTTGAGAAAAATTAAATTATGCCAAGTGGTGGTAGATACCTTGTTACTTCAAGAAAATTTTTTCCTCCCCTCCGTAATTCACTACGATCCTGATCGTAAGTTGAGGAAAATCTGATTTTTTTCGAGAAGTGACGAACCGAAAGAGTAGTTTTTTTAAGTCGGATAATGATTCATAAATAACTCAAAAAATTGTACTTATTTTGTTTCAAATTTATCAAGTGAATAGAGCTATGGTTTCGTGGAATAAACGTACGATGAATCATAATTTTCATTCTTATGGCAAATCACATTAATAGCGTTTTTTTTCATGTGATTTACTGAAAGTAATACCTAATTGCCGGATCAGTTTTAAAATTTTCGATGATTAATTCATTATCAATAAGGTTTTTCGAATTAGGTAGAAATATAAATTAAAATGAAAACTGTGAGAAACAATAATAACAAAAATTAGAAAAAGAAATCGATGTACTAACAATACAACAATTAACATAACGTCATCTACAGACTAATAAATTATTTTCGAGATCATATTCGTACATATCAGATAAATATCTAGGTACATACATACTTTTATATTATATTTAAGTTGAGGAAAATACTTAATCCATGTTAATTATTTATCGTAGGGAATCATTTAAGTTGAATTTTTTTCTGTAGAAGTTGCTGGATTTGCATTCGAAATTCGAGGTTTTCACTGCTATTCAGTTGTTTCATGAATGGTAGCAAACTGAGCAGAAAAAGTCTATCTGTGTCTTCTTTACAGGCGCATAAATCAGTGATTTCTTTATTTACCTTTAAAAATAATGACGAAAAAATAAATTGAAAGTATTGAAATTGATTGCTGATTAAATGAGTAATGCTTGAAGTAAGAATATACTTAATAAAAATGAAGAGAATTGGTAGTCAGTAGGCTAGTGTATTACTGTATTATCATTAGATTTAGTCATGAATATGGGTAGCGTATCGAATATTTCCTAATGATAAAATAACATTTATACGCGTAGAATATTTGGCATTGACTGTGGTAGATGACGAATTAACCGTGAAAATATAGGTATACCTACTTATACCTACAATATAGTTCAAGTACATATATAAATTATACCCTTGAAGCTGAAAATACATTGGTATTTATGTGTTTGTAGTATAAACTATGGTATATATTGCAGCAGCGAAGATATTACACAAATACGCGTACTGTTGAGCAATATTTTAAGGGAAATTGATCGACAAAAGAGTACGCGTTGTCTACTCACATAAAACGTTTTGTAATTTGTGTATGAATGAAGATATGTGTGCGTGAAACTCGCTCAAGTAGAAGTCTACATACCTACTTACACCTATTTATCTGTTGTACATAGCTCTAGCTAGCCACATACGTATTACATAATTATCCAGTATACTCTCATACCTGTGCCTGGTATAACGTTAATTGTGATTTATTACGAAAGATGAGAGTTATCAGACGATATTGCTGATTCTTCTCATTGGAAGGTGATTAATTTTACTTTCATGTGGAAATGTATGATATGTACGTGTATTCCAATGTACATATGATGACCTACCTTTTGAATGGTATCGTTATCGTCGGAATTTGTTTTGGTATCCGTTCTACGTGCAGCAGATCGTTTTCTTCGTTTAACGCTGGACACGCCATTTTCATCAGTGTTATCAGTATGATAGAAGCTGGGGTGGGTGATAGTAGCAGCGTGAAAAGTTGCTGAAGAATCGTCGATGGCGTCGTCTGCCTCGTGGTGAGAATTTGAATTAGATTCCGTTTTCAAGTCGATTACTAATCTTTGCTCATCGTAAGCTTCGGCGGCCAAAGCGATGTCGTTGGAAATTTTCCTGTAACACAAGAATTAGCATACGACTTGTTGAGATATATTTAGTTTAGCTTCGGTGAAGATGGAATCCTGGAAGGCGCGTATACTGTGATCCAAGGGCATTGCTGATCTCTACGAAAAAAAAAAGAAGAGAGCAAGAAAGTGATGGCAACCTAAATTTTTTTCACGTGTTGCCAACGGTTTTTCTTCAACACAGGCCATATGAAGGATGCCACCATTGGAGCAAGATTCATTATGATTCAGGTGCTGACGAATGCCATTGGTTTGATGTTATTTTCTATAGACTCAAGTTTAAGTATGAGGGTGCTTTTAGAAAACCGCCTGTGAAAGGGAAATTATAATTGTTGGTGAATGATGAGAAACGAACTGGCATAAAATATTCTCATCATTGGTAGGCCATTTTATGCTGAAATTCATATAAGAAGAGTCGAACTGTGCCAATGATATATGCAAATATTTTTGTACTCACGTTGTATTATCATGAACAGGGCTCCCATGGCATAAATCCGTCGTTTGGTTATTTGTATTATCTTTAACTAGCCAACTATCGGCCATTTTGGTAGCGTTGAAATATTCGATCGAAGGGCCAGACAAGCTGATGAACATGGAATCAGCCATCACAGAAGTTGTAAACACAATAGACTGTAACTTTATACCTTCTTTGATGCTTGCGTACAAACTGGTGGTAGTATGTTGTAAACTTGGATCAAAATCGTAATTGATTTTCGCTTCCGGAAACAGAAGTATTTGTCGAGACAGCATTACAGAAACTTCAGAACCACTTCCCAATAACTTGGAATCTTCGTCGAATATGAAAGAGATAACGTTCTTTCGAAGATATTCTTTAATAATTTTATTCCTCCGTAAACAATTTATCAAAGAAATGACTACCTCTTCGGGGCTATTTGAACCCAAAGGTAGAAGATCGAAAAAAACGCAGTTATCAGCTCGACGACTACCAGTGTTATGAAATTTGAAATGCAGAGCCAACGCAGCTTTCTTATTCATGATTCCAGTTTCATGCATTACGATGGAAATTTTTTTATGACTTTCGGACAGCATTCGCGTGACCATAAATTTACGTAACTCGCAGGCGATATGATTGAGAACAGAATTGAAGAGCTTTTCCGGTGTTAATAGAGCGTTGAAGATGTTATGTAGCCCGGCAAAAGAGCTACAGAATGAAGAGAACTGCTCAAATGGTAATTTACGTTTAACGATGTCGTAGGCTAAGTTGAATATACTGATCAAAGTATTTTTATCCAGCTTATTCTTTACAGTGACCCAATACTGGTGAGCAGAAAGCTGTGCTAAACGTTCTTCTCGGGCTATAGCCTGACAGTGATATTTGGTTTGTCTATGCTCGAGTATCTTTTTGCGTAGACTGGTCTGCTTGGTTCCTGTTGTTCGACCATTATACGTTATTTGGCAAGTTCGCCAACCGATGGTCGTCTGATGGATACCTGTGGGTACATTGAAAATAAAAAGGTGATGCTGTATGTATGACGAATACGCCTTTTGATGGTATGTAAGTAACGTATGGATTATTAAAACATGACTGATGAATGCTCTTTGAATGTTTTCATTCAGCCCACCCACCGGACAAACGTTAAAGGTTCCTCAATGTAAACAAATGACACCTAAATACCTATCTAGTGTCCCAGAGATATTTCAATGTTGGTACTCATGGTTCATGCAATTTACATTTAATCAGGATGGAAGAGCAGTGAATGAGTGGGAATAAGAATATAAAACAGGGGCCATTTTGGAGGAGCAAAAGTGGGAGCAAAGAGCAGAAAGAGATGAAGCTCTCATAAATAACACTAGTACATTACAAAGAATAATTCCTCAAACCTATTCGAAAAGCGTTCGTTGTAAGGAATGAATATGCTGGAAAGAGTGGAGCGAGGATGAGAGTGAACAAAATCTTTCATGCTGTCCGCTTTTCTCTTTCATTTATCTTCATTGCTACAGTGCTCCTACAGTATGATGTTAAAGGAATTGAACTTACAAAAATTTGGATGTAATATGGTTAAATAAGAAATTTGACGTATATTGGGATAAAATTTGAAGAGTGTGAGTGGGAGTAAGAGTAGGAGGAGGAGCAAGGTAATGTGAAGAGCGAGCCTGGAATGAGGACTGAGTATGATTATGAATTGAGTTTTTGAAAGAGCGAAGAAAGAATGAGAATGTAACACAATTAAGTATGCGCAAGTGAGTTGATAGTGAGAGCGTTTAACTTGCCACTCTTGCTTTACCAATTTATTAATATGTAATAATTGAAGTTGCTCACTTTTTTCAGCTCTAGACAGCATTACTTCATCAGCAGACCTTTTTAGCTGCGTTTCGTACATAATCATACAAGCCTTACATCCAAGTTTACGATCCTTCACCACTAGCCACCGGTTAAAGAATTTGTAATTGTTGCACTGGGTTTCTGTCCAACAATCTGGAATATCATAGCTATAAGTGGTGAACCTATCATCATTAGTAGTGGTTTGGTGAAGTGAATCTGATATATTTCCTTCATCGCTGATAACTTCTCCGATTTCCGTAAGAGATTGTTCTTCCACCAGTGAAAACTCTTCTTTAATTTCGATAAGATCATCGCTAAAATCTAATCGGATATCAATTCGCGGTTCATTCATTGTAAATATACCAACAGTCCAACATATATGAATAGTATTCGAATGAATTTTTAAAAACTATAAGAAACACTGCATCATCCACTAGCTTAATTTTAAATACAGCATTACTATGCTGCAGAAAGTAAAAACTAAAGTAGCGGGAATGAAATCGAGCTGGTCGCAGTCTTAACATTCTACGTTGTACACACTGGTTTAACGAGTGGAGGGGATTTTGAAAGAGTAGTTGTAGTCTATTGCGCATGCGTATTAAGCTCTCATTGCGTACATTAACGTATTGTGTTGTATGTGCGAGATACAAATAGAACGGATATCAAGCATGTGGAAATGTTTATGTTCCATCGTCGATTCCTTATCAAGGTCACACTAAACCATTTTAGTTGGGTGGTGGAATGTTAGCTGTAGCTCTTATATATTGTATTGGACATGTACCATGTGGTTGAATCATGGTATATATCACTTTGGGTTAAATTTATTGTATTGCGCTTCGATCTAGCTGCTCATTCAATGTTTGGATGTGTAGAAAAGGAAATTGCAATTAATTTGAAGATATATGAAATTTTCGAGTTGCCTTTACATGCGCGTTGAATAGGATGTGTGCGCACGCACACACACGTTACAAAGATTCGGTGAATTTCTTCGAAATTTCAGTTTTTGACAGCTCGTAAAGAAATTTATTGGTTGATTGAGCTGTCAGCGTGTGAATTTCTAAGCAGGCTGTAGTAATTTTTTTCATGTGAAGATTTGCACGAGATATTAAGATTTATTTTGGGTGAGCTGAACTCTCCGTATACAAAATCGCAGGGAGAATGTATTAAATTACAAATATTGCAGCTTTATTCATTTTTTTTTTGCTGGATTCTTCAGTGCATATTGAAGGTTGGCACCTAATAATATGCGTACTTAAACCTTTATAATTACATCAGCATTGAATCGTTGAATTTTTCATCAAAATAACATTTGCCAAGTTCCTGTTGTGAATTAATTCATCTGTTTACTCAAATGCACCTTATTCAAATTTTAAGATTTCTAATTTGTCAAGCGTTTTTTCTATTCACCCTGATCAACTGTGCTAAAATCCGCGCTGAAAAAGCAATCTAAATTTTTTATGGCTTGCATTTCATTTGGAAATGATATTCAAATCTTTTATTTTTAATTTTTTTCTATTTTACTGTTTTATAAATGAAATGGCGTTGATTAACTTTAAAATTCGATGAATTGTTATATGATGGTTGTTTGATGAATAATCTCTTCTCTTGGTCGAATATTTCGAAGCATTTTTCATTTCGTCCATGTTCATCTTGCCTTCACCTGTTCATCTCATCACGACAAACGAACGAGTTTTGCATTTCAAAACTGTTATCTAATCAGTTTGCTATAAATTCTCGTAGTCGTGAATAAATAAAAAGCACATAATATGCACGAATTTTGAGATTTTTTTTCTTATAATTATTTGTGAAACATGAGTTTGCCATGCTCCTACATGGCACGTTATTTTATTTCAATCTTTTTTGCTCGTGTTTAATTTTTATTTTTGATGAGTGGGATTTTGATTAGATTCACCGTGAATGAAGATTTAATTTGGAAAAAACACCTAGGACGAATGATAGAATAATTAGAGGAAAAATGACGATATTTGTAAGGGTTCGGTGACTTGTTGCTTTCCATTTTTAAGAAAGAAAAGATACGAAGTGAGAGTGATACATTTTTAGCCAGATCAAATTATGCTCGGAAGTTGTCCCTTTTCGAGTCCTAGAAGGCCATTAAAACAATTTTCCGCCGCGACAAATATTTATTTCTTTTTAAATTTTTTTTCTTAAACACGAAAGTCATTTACTCTGCTCGAAACGGACCAAAATCGCTCCAATTCGGTCAATTGGCTCAGTTTGATGGCGGATTAGATATATCTATGAGTGGGGATGACCATAAGTCAAAATTCAATTATGCCTCAATTTGGAGGAGGTTGTACTTAGGGGTCGAAAACGCAAAAATTGTACCTTTTTGAGTCAATCGATAAAAAATCCAAAATTGTATAACATATCCAAAAATCAACCTCCTAGGTCAATTAGGAAGGAAGATATGAAGGTTTTCCCCCGTTTTGACCTTAATAAAGGGCTGTTCCTCTCCTATCACCCCACCAAATTGAGCTAGGAACGTGAAACTCCGTATGTACATTTAGTAGGGGCACAAAATGTGCCTTTTGGGGGTTCCAACTTTTCAAATTCATTGTATTTCCGCATAGGTCTGAAAATGTAGTTTTTGGGTCGATTTTTCTAATTTTTAGTGTTTGTTTTCGCATAACTCCCCTCAAAATTTGGCTAAGATGTTGAAATTTGATATGTACATTCAGTAAGGTTCCTTGATGTAACTTTTGAGGGTTTCGACATTTTAGCCCCATTGAACCCTTACTATTCTCATCACTGATTAGGAAGAAAGCATCACGAAGCGATGCTTTTTTTTAATTCTCGTGATCATTAAATCTCACAAAAATCAGGCTAAATAAAAAACCCGTATTAAATTTATTTGAGAATTTGATTTTGCTTTTTTTTATTTATATTGCTGAGTGAAGTTTAATATAAGCTTTGATTATTCTTCATCTTTCTTCTCCTCCTATGGCTAGAATTTGCATAATTTGTGATTGTAGAAATATGAATTTGGATTGTTATCGTCTTATCAAATATACAAATTTGGATTCAGCTTATAGACGACTTTGCTTCATTTATAGGTAGAAAACGTTGTGTTCAAATGTTTACTTCATCAAGTATTAAAGGAGGCAAAGTTTTCTTCTTTTTTTTATTTTTTTTATTGACTTAATTTTTCTCTTTACAACGTTTTTTTTCCTGAAGAAAAATAAGGCGATGGCTTTAGCTGTTTACATTTCAGTCGTATTATTATCGTTTTTTCTTCTTTAGAGTTAAAATTCCAATTCTTATTGTTCTCGTCATTTTATTGTATTAATTTTTTCAAACTATGCTTGAAATTTATTTTTTTTAAAACTCTCGTTTTCATTAGATTTGTTGTTTATTTTTTTTACGTAAACATTTTTTTGAAAATAATTTCGACGTATTATCTTATCGAGGACATGAAAATCAATGGGCAAACGACAACTTGAAAAATAGGGTTGTTGAAAACAACACGATGACCGTTAATTTACGCTGTAATTTGTCTTTCATCTTCACCCTTCTGCTGTGTTACCTTCGGTTAAATCCTCTTTGCGTTTGTTTGTTTTTCTAGCCTGTTTATTAACCATATCGTTGATGTATCGACGTGTAAAAAGTAATTAGCAGATAGAAAAACGATTATTTTGTTTTTTTATATTTTGTTTTCAACTCGAGAGGTGAAATAGTGGGTCAATAAAGGTTTGGATGATTTCAGGTGTCTACGATTGATAATGTTTTAGCTCCCAGCGTGTGCGATTTTAGTATATCAACGTATAACTTTCCCTTCGACGAACAATTGAGCATGGTCAGCTGATTCACTTAAAGTGTGTACGTATGTTGGTAAAGTAATACGTATTACGATGAAGTCATATTAACGAAAATTTCAGTTTACTTTGTTGAATATTCATCAAGAACCCGTATGGTTATAATTGTAACGGGTACACGCGAATAAACCGGTTCGGTGAGCTGTATGATTCGCTCATTATGCGCATTTGTAGGTATACAAAGCCAAGGAAAGGAGTACAAATAACTAGCAAATCTTGTTGTTGTTGTTGTTGTTGTTTTTTTGAAAGAGTAATTAGCTTACATTGTTTTTATATGGCAAACGAAGCTAGACGGTGTTTCATTAATGGTCAGTTTATGTATATTAATTATATACGAGTTGCAGTTAAGGGAAAATGTAACTAAGGTTAGCATGGTCAGGATTGCCAGGAAGCAAGCGAGCAAGTGTAAATAGGTTGCATTACGTCCCTCTATCTATCAGAAAATAAATGTACACACCCATGCATGGTATACAGCTATATTTTTAGATGCAATGGTGCTTGTGTAATGTACTTACTTGTGAAAACTTGGATTTAGGAACTCTAGTAGACTAAAGTAAGGCCATGTGATTTTCAAGGGTTTGCCTTCAATTCGACGTATGGTTAACTTACGCGTTTCTCTCATGTAGTTGCTTCGTAAGTTAGCCCATTTTTCACGGCATAATGTATCTGTAATGAGAGAGGTCAAAGTGAATCATTAATTTTAATAAAATTATAAATTAAGAAAACTGATTTTAACGTAGCTAATTATTTCAGAGTAGTTGTTTGGTGAAAATGAAAATTTTATAATTTTTTCAACTATACCGATTACCACGATGAGAAAAAAATTCTCATAAAATTATACGTACATTGTTGTTGAATTATGAGTGAAATATTCCCAATTTTTTGTAAACAATTATCTTTTTTCTGAGGGAGATGAACGTTTTTACAAAAAAAAAATTCTTTAAAAATTAATGGTTTTGTTGTATTTTTTTTAATGAAAATAATTGCGTATTGGCGAGTTTCTATGGAGTGTCATTAAATAATTGTATTTCCATGCATCTTTATGCAGTGTACTAGACCTGTCCTCTTACTACAGTTACTTAATTTTCCATGATTTTTAACGATTTTTGATCGATTTTCATTAACATTTGTAAAATTTATCCCATTTTCAATGATTTTTAAAGTTTCTTTTTTTTTCGTGATTTTTGATCAATTTATCTGCATTTTTCACTTATTTTTGGAAAATATTCACTTATTTAACATGATTTATAACAATTTTCGGTCAATTTTTTACATTTTTTACGTATTTCTGTCAATTTTTCACACAATTTACGATGATTATTTTTTTCAAATTTTGGGCCACAATTTACGTAAGTTTGAACATTTTTTCGTTATTTTTGTTCAATTTCTTGCATTTTTCAGCCATTTTTGCTAAATATTTACCAGATTTTCAATGAATTATAACGATTTTTTTATCATTTTTAATCAATTTTCGATGATTTTTAAAGATTTTTTTCATAGTTTGGTCAATTTTCAACTGGTTTTCATGATTTTTTATCTCAATTTTCGCCATTTTTTTACCCATTTTTGTCAATATTTCACCCAAATTTCGATTATTTTGAAAAATTCTGCATTTTTCTACCCATTGTTGTCTAATTTTTTCCTGAATTTTAATGATTTTTTCGTATGTATTTCTTATTTTTTTGTACTTTTTGAACCATTTTACGCTGCATTTTTGTACGTCGAAATATCTATAGAGAACCCTTGAAAAGGGGGGAAAGGGGTGAAGATCGATTTTAAATGAACACAGATGAATGTACCCGAATTTTTAAAAGAATTGGAAACATTTTATTGTAATTCACTTATTCATAGCTTCAAATTTCACGTTAGGCAACTCACCCATGTAAAAATTTTTATTACTTTCGATCAGTTCTACAAACTGATGAAGTATCGTGAAAATATACTGAATCACTCATACCTTCAAACTTGAAAAATATTTGATGATCAAAATGCACCACTATTGAAGTATAATCAAAACAAGTTGCATATACAATGCCTTTGCAGGATTAACGATCGAAATTCTGTGCGGTAAATTTCGGTTCCAAGATTCTACGTTTTGGGTTCTGCTTCTCGTTCGAAGATGTAATAAAAAATTGGAAACGTACTCGACAACCTCATTATGGTTTAATGTGTCATCGAAATCCAATTTAAGCTTGGATATTGAAATAATTGAGCAGTGGTTTCTCGTAATAATTTTGCTATTAAGGTAAAACTCTTATCTTTGGTGTAGTGATCGCGAGGATATCTTTAAAAATATCGAAAATTATTGATATTTGTGGAATACTGCTATAAAAGTTATTCCAGGTTCTTCAGTAAGTAATGAACGTTGCAATTAAACAAATATCCGGTTTTTCGAATCCGATTTTCGATTCGGATAGTACCCGTTTATCCGGTTTGTCTATCAGGTTTGCTTGAGAATCAGGTTGACACGACTGCTTTAACCTTTTCATTTTTCGTTCTTGATATGGATCTTTTTTTTTCTTTCACCTGATTGGCTGGTGATAAAAATAACCAATCACTGAAATATTTGAATTATAACCGGATACTATCCGGTTTTCCGAATATCCGGTTTGTATTCGGGAACCCGGTTATTTGTGTAATTCTAATGAACGTGACTGTTCAGCTGCTGAGTTAACCATAAGAAGGGACTTTGCGTTCGACACATGTACAGAGCCCTTTTTGGAATTTTTTAATTATTTGAGCTTGAAGAAACTCGGAAAAAGTGCTCTCGTTTAGCATGATAGTATTCTTGCTAGGTGAAAAGAATTAAAAACGGACTCTGTACGCCTGTCGGGGCTACTGTTTTTTACAACGTTTCCAAAATTCATCGAATTTTGTTCAGTTGTTTTCGAGAAGTCCTGCAGAAACTTCCAACAGAACTGATATGGTTGAAATTTCTTAAAAATGGCAAAAATTCCGATTGAGCATCTATTCAAATGGATTAAACTGTTTCATTATTTCAAATTAACATTATTCTTTGCATGTTACTTAATTCTTTTTAATTAACAACTCTTAAACGAGAAAAAATGGAAAAATTCATTCGTCTAAAAAATACTGCCTTAGCGATTGGGTATAGTCATCCACCTCGAGCTGCCCTATCCGATACCATCAGAGCCTACAATTTACATTCCGGAGCCCTTCAATTCTCAAAAAAATTAAAAGTGGAGCCTGGCTCTGATTCGTCAGTGGTCAGGCTCCGTACATAATAAAACAGTGATGTGTTCGGAGCCCAAAATCTGGCTCCCATACCTTTATTTTTAGTTATTAATTGAAGTTCGTTAAGAGTAACAAATGTTTTTTTTTTTAACAATTGATGGTCATTTTTTCATCTTTCAACTACTTTTCCAAAAGTATCGATATTCAAAAATGCACCGATATGCAATCACTACTTTGGTGTTGAGTTGCTTGCTCCTCCTCGCAACCCCTTATCAAATTAATCCTTTCTCAAAAAGCAATAACTTGTTTCAACCCTCGCCCGTCACACTTGGTGAAATTCATTAATTTTAAATTTTTGGTACTTGGCTCGTCGAAAGAGGGCCCAGGGGGTGGTTCAACGCTGGGGCGCTTCAAATTTCAACCCTTTGATAATTGTTTCCTGACAAGTACCGCTTGATTTATTTATTTTTGCAAGTTATACAATTTTTTTTTCTAAATGTCGGATTTATGAAAAAAATAGGGAAAAAAATGTCATCGATGGCCAACTCAAGTGATGGTCCTTTAAGGAAATGAAAAATCGAACAAAAAATGTGGTATGCACATTTTGTCTATCTTGATATTTGAAGGGGCTATCAATTTTGTAGTTCAAAATACCTCTTTATTTGAAAACTAACGAATGATCAAAAATTAAAATTTTACTAGAAAAATATTCATACCCACTTTTTACAAATTATGTACATCTCAAAACGT
The DNA here is from genome assembly GCA_900060175.1 of Ferrisia virgata. Lineage (NCBI taxonomy): Eukaryota > Metazoa > Arthropoda > Insecta > Hemiptera > Pseudococcidae > Ferrisia > Ferrisia virgata. The sequence goes on along the minus strand of FIZR01021144.1, from coordinate 10,730 downwards.
TAGGAAGGGTCTAGATGTAATACAAAGAAACTCTGAATTTTTTCGTCGGAAACTTCGTAAGTAAGAAAGTACAAATAAGCCGAACTTTATTATAATATGGAAATTTGTCGACTTTTTCTAGGTAGGTCTACCTAGCAAAAATAAATTCTTTGTGATGTCCACACTTGTGGAGTTTTTTTTTTCATTCATTTTCGATTGTTGACAACTCGTGATACAATTAAAGATATTCTAGACCAATCCGATGACGATAAAGCCAAAAATGATCACGACAGCGCCATCTCATTTATGATCACTTCATTTCTATTATTATATCAGGTTTAAATTAAAATGGCCTAAATAAAGTTATAAAATTAATAAGACCAGAATTACGACGAAAATTGGAAAGCAACCCCTCATATTTTAGGATATATGCAATCGTGTTGACGAAGTGTTTTGTTATACTTAGTAGTTAGTTGTTGAGCGAATTTGGGACCGCCTTGGAAAGTTATTACAAGGCTTATTTTCGAATAAAATAAAATATTAGTGAATTTTATCAAGTGTGACGAACGTGTAGAGAAACATGTGTGATGAGGAAGGGTTAATACGTAGACGTACTTTGCGTCTATCTCTCTGTTTATGGAATTGTCATCAAAATCTGAATACGAACCATGGGCCCAGTCACGAGTTATACATACCGTTATATAGGTGATGGATTAGTACTGTCTTCTTGTCACTTTATCTTCTCATTCTGCCCTAACCCTTACTCTAATTGTGCCGATATCGATGTAGAAAAGCTATATAGATAATGCACATTGTATACGGAACCGTTAAGCCTATCTACCTGTTTCGAAGATATTATGGTACCGAGAGACCGAGACCTACAAAGTATGCTTAGGTATCTAAATGTGTATGGTAACAATTGCGTATCGATTAACACTCGCTTAGCGACAATGATAAACAATGTGTTGTTTTTGTGAGCTCGACTTGCGATATTTTTAAATTCGTAAACAATCGTTAACGATGAGAATACATACCTACGAGTATGAAAACTCCATATAAAAGCGAAAAACAATACGTACGTTTGTTTTTGTATAAGTGTTTGTGTGCGATATATTGGTAAGTAGGTATTTTATGGTGTACATGTGTATGATTTATTTGTTGTGTTGGTATTGTTGTTGCTACTGTTGTTATTATTATTTGGTTTGATATCCAGTACAAAGTGTATAGTTCCACGTTTATACGACGACGCACTCGACAAGCTATAATGTTATTGTTTTTAGTACGTAGCATTGCACAGGCAATTTGACCGAAAAAAAAAAAAAAACACCTGTAAGTAGGGAGTCGGTACATTAAAAAGAGTAAATATAGAGAAGGCCGAATACAAGGAAGAGACGAGAGTATCGTAGTAGGAAGAATATCGTATGTAGTATGTGGAAATCATAATTAAAATCATATATAACGACGATAACAAACTATGTATGTGATGTACATTGTACGACGATGTACATATGTATGTGTTTGAAAAGTAAGCTCGATATGAGATGCCTCTATCGTCGTGACTATTTATACGTAGACAAACGTACCTTAAATAGACAAAAATTTCGTATTTTTCATTTTTTTTTATTTTCGATTATCGCGCAAGTGGTACGATAAGAAAAAATAATGCATTTATCTGGGTGTACTCGTATCTGCCTGTGACTGTTCTATTTTTGTCATGAAGCTCGATACGTCTGTCATACACATGCATACATATTATATCTAGGGTAGGGGTGTTTGGGTATCTCTATGTAGGTCTACGTACAAATATTTGCAACGAGGATTCGTTGATGAAAATTATGTTTATCTGATTGTATCCGGATTTGAAAAGTTTTCATTATACATATTGGAGCTTTTGTAATACTTACTGGTACATACAATTACATACATGGACCTGTACCAGTAGGCATACATAGGTATTGAATTTCAATTCTCTTGCTTTCGATTTGTACTATCTTCAAAAATCGATGTAATTAAATGATAAACTGTTATTGCAATGTGTACTATGACGAGATATGTTAATATTCGTGGCATATGGTATGGCGTGTTTTTACATTGATATGAGTATTATTTTTCGACCGAGATAAGATACCGTATTTTGTTATAATCACGGGGAATTTCGTCAGATGTCGATACGAGATTAGTATCCTGTAGAGTAAGTCTTTCTCCCCCCCCTTTTTTTTTTTTTTTTTTTATATATACATTTATTCGTTTGTTGTGTGAATTTATTCACGTCATTATAGCATGGTTTTCTATTCGTGAATCAAGGTGGTAATTGCATTTATGTTATTTTGGTATCGATGTTTGATTTTTGATCAGGAAGAAAGTTCATGTTGCCTGAAGTGAATCATTCGATAATGACTTATTTTATCAATTACATATTGATGGATGTATTATTTGTTTTGGTATCAATTTTGATTCTTGAAGATAAGGAGGATTTGTGTGCCTAGAGTTAATCATTCAAGAACGACTTCGTTTTATAAATTAACGAAATAATTATGTTTTTGTATTGTTCTCGTATTGGCTTTAATTTTTCGAATATGGAAAGCATTCATGCTGCCTAATATCTAGAATGAATCATTAGAGAACTATAAATTCGGGACTTGTATAAGGTGGGACGAATTTTGCTCTTTTTGGAAATCGGCTAACGACAGGGTCACTACAGTTGAGCAATGCCTTTAAAATGATGTGGTAAAAATTTCAGCTTACTGACTTAATTTTTAGCCTGATTTTCTGTGTCATATGTGTCAATGAAAACCAGGTTATTACGGTCTATCCATCTTCCTTCGACGAATACGGGTAAAATATCATAAAAATCCGTTTTGTGGTCTTAGATGATCATAACGACCATTTTTGGCCATGTCAGAAATTTATTTTTGATTTTTGTCCAAAACTAGTAAATTATTTGCTCAGCTCGATTGGGACCAAAATCGATCAAATTTGGGAAAAAGGCTTCGATTGGTAGGATATTTTATATTCTGGGGAAGGGATGACCTCATTTCATAATTCAGTTGTGCCCAAATTTGGTGGAGAGATGCTGAAAGGCTAACTCTCGAAAATTGGCCCTGTTTGAGCCAATCGATGGACAATCGAAAGTTGTGTAACATATCCAAAAATAAGCCTCCTAGGTCAATTAGGAGTGGAGATATGAGAGTGTGTCCAGTTTTTGAGCTTGGAAAAGGCTGTTCCTCCCCTATTTTCCTTCCAAATTGAACTAGAAAGTTTAAATTCGATACGTAGACTTGGTAAAGGCCATTACTGTGCCTTTTGGGGATTCGACTTTTCAGACCCATTGCGTTCCCTCGCAGCTCCAAAAATATAGTTTTTTGGTGGATTTTTGTTATTTTTTAATTTTGTTCCATGCGTAACTCTCCTCCAAATTGAGCTAGGAAGTTGGATTTTGGTATGTAAAAAAAAAAAAATTTAGCTTTTTTAGGGGTTTGTCCTAGTTAGCCTCATTTCACCCCCTCACAGTCCCGAAAATGTACACATTTGATAGGTTTTTCCTTATTTATTGAATTTGTTGCTCGTAGAACTTCCCTCCAACTTGATCTAAGGGGATTGAAATTTGGTATATAGATTTATTAGTTTCTTTTGGAAAGTTGAAGGGCGTATGGAGAAAAAGTTGCGGAATGACTTGAAACGAACTTAGTAAAAAATTGAGGTCTCTACCTTGACCCTTACTCCTCACCCTCTTTTACTTTAAAATTTCAAAATTTACATACAAATTGAAAAAAAATTTCTTTTTTTGACTTTTTTGGTACAACGTGTCATAGTAGGCCACATGAGACCAAAAAATTTTTTTTGCTTTTCAGGAATTTCAAAAATCTGTTTAAAAATAGAAGAAATGAATTATTTGAAATTTTTTTGAGGTAATGAAGTGAAAATACGAAATCTCTTTATTTTTAATGATATATACTATTTTTGCTTTTTCACTTCAAAAATAATCAAAATATTCTTATTTTTTTCGTTTTTAAAAGTGGTTTTAAAACCCCTGAAAAGCAGAAAAAATTGCGAAAAGTTTTTTTTTTGGTCTAAAATAGCCTCCTATGACACGTTAGCATCAAAAAATTCGAATAAATTTTTTTTTTTTGATTTTTCATGTATATTTTGAAATTTAAAATTGAAAGAGGGTGAGATAAGGGTCAAGTTCGAGGCCCTAAATTTTTACGACGTTCATTTGACGTCATTTCGCAACTTTTTTTTCATATCTTCTGCAACTTTCGGAAAAGAAAAAAAAACTGAAACTTTTTAGTATAGGTCCTAGACGTGCCTTTTGATGGTGTTAAATTTTTGAGCCCCATGGCACTCCTCTCCATTATTGCGCAGTATTTATTCTTTAAATCATCATTGTTGGTGAATTTTTACAATTTCTTTGTTTTTAAAAAATTTTTTTTTAATGTTGCTTTGTGCATTTTTTTACGATTTTTTGAAAATATATGATGGATTTTTATTTTTTGAAAATGGTTCTCCTGAAATGTAAGTAGGGCACGAAATTTAGATGATTAAACGTTATATTTAAATTTCATCTCCAAAATAGCCTTCGTTTGAAAAACCCTGAGAAAAGGGGCTTGGAAAAAATTTTCAAAAATAATTTTTTCTCGATTTTTTGAATATTTTTGAACTTTGAGTAAGTTTTTCAAGTTGAAAAATTGAGCTGGTGAACTGGAATGTTTGCTACTTAATTTTAAGATTCTTCCAAAACTATTGTGACCCGCGCGGTTTGCGGTTCGCAGATTTAAAAAAAAAAACAAAATTTGGCCTACGTTACGATAGACCTCTCCGACTTGATTTTCATACATTCCTTAAAATGAGTCTTTGGAGTAAATTATCCTCAAACGAGTTTATGAACGAATCGACGCTCATTGAATTTGAGAATGACTTTTCAAGAAATGAACTCATTTTACCCAGTCATTGGCGAATAGAATACTTGATCAGTTTTTTAAAATAAATTCACACAGCCCCCTTTTCCTCTCAAATAAGTATTGCAAGCCTGAGTAATCATTTGTGCAATAATTGACGAGATATAAGCGAAACTTAAGACTTTCCGGTTATGTTTTCGTGGATATATGACTTTTTTTTTCATAAGTGAAGAAAATAGACTGTTTGTTGTCCCCTGTCCCTCATACATTTCGGTTAATCTTCATTTTAACGTACAACTGGCCGCTTTTTTAAGTTGAAGAGAAAAATGAATCGTTCGTTAACGAGTAGTTCTGAAAAAGGGATTGTCAAATGAACGAGAAACTCCTTGAGAGTCATTTTATTAACTTTTGAATCAAGCTCGGTCGGCCGTCCATCGAACTGAAACTTTGTTGCAATTGTTGGTTATATATGTGAAGAATTCGGTAGTATCTATAAAATGGTCCTAAATAAAATTCACGATTCGTTGGAGAAATGAATTGTTCTTTACTCGTAATTTATCACCTTTAACGAAAATTACTTATTCAACAATTTCCGCAAATTATTCTCTGAATACCTACCTACATAAGTAATTTTTCATGTTCAGCTTTTCGACGATATAGCCTTGAATACCTTTGATGTGATCTTATCAAAAAGTATTAAATCATTGCACAACGACTAACGACTATATAGGTACTCAAAATTTTCGCGATTAATTTACAAATTGAAATATCAGTGTGGTGTTTTGTTTGTTTTTTTTTTCAAATGTACCGATATCATGCATGTATTTTACTTATATTTTGGCTACAAGGCGGCTTGTGTAGTACGTATAATTGTGCATATTTAATTACCACTCGTCGATATTTTTATTTCAAATCCAAGGCCGGCGTTCGAAGATAAAATTGATAAAATAATTAACGCGATAACTTTGTTTTTCGTTGGGTTTTTTAAAATATGATTTTATAATATTTATTGTTCATTTTAATAGCATACCTTAACCAATAGTTTTCTTTTATTTCTGTACGTATAATTATCGAAATATGTTTAATCGTAGTGTGAAGAATTCGATCTCTGTACCAACTATTTCGTCTACCAGTTGGTAATTTATACCGAATTGTTTTGTTTAAAAATAAGTATTTAGGGCATAAGTAAAGTTCACTAGGACTTGGAAGCTTAATTTCAAATCATGTTGGTAAATTCAAATTTAGTACAGTTCAAAGGATAGATAACTTTCAGCAGATATGGTATACGTAGGCATTTAATTTTGAATTTTGATAGAATAATCTCCCATAGTGAAGTACAAAGTATGGACAAACGAGATCGTTTGTAGGCCCCAACTGGATCAAACACCTACAAGTATATTCGATTTACTGACGTATTTATTCCTGTATATTTAATTTACCCTATTTTATAATGATACGAAAGTATGTAGCGAATATGTATTTTAGAAACACACTGCCTCTATTCTGTAACTAATCCGACGAGCCTATGCGTTTATCTGCAATTCTAAAATAAACATTTAAATTAAATACCGACGAAGCGTGATCGTTGTGTACAATTAAATACGACCGGTGTTTTAATTAATTTCATCGCGTAATATAATTAGATGACAATTTTTGACGGTGTGGCGGTGACTATTTGTGTAGTTTTTCATTGTTGCTAAATTTGTTTATTTACTGCCGCTGTGTAAAAATAATATATCATACCGATAATAAATACGAATACAACGTGCTCGGTAAATTAATAAGGAAATGCAGTACGACAACGAAATGTTTCGTCGGCAGATTTACAAACGTTGGAAAAAAAAAATTAAATCAAGGTAAAGGAAAAACGGCAGGGAAACTAAATGAAAACGAATATCAACTGCGATATAATTTTCATATTGTCCGACTGGTACTTTTTTCTTCTTCGCGACTTTATTCTTCCGTAAAAAATGTGTCAAAGTTGGAGAATTAAAAAAGGCATCAATTTGATAAATTTTTACCAACTTCTAAATGGAAAAATCTCGCGATTAAAACGCTAACTATTGAACACATTGGAAATTTAAGACTACATTTCCTATCACTTGGTAATTGAATTTTTTGCAATTTTGGGGTAGAATGGGCAAATTTAATTCACCCGAAATTTGAAGAGTAGGCCGAGGACTTAGATGTTAGGAAATTCCTAATTGGAAATATTACAAAGGTCGTACTAATAATAAGCGAAGTATATAGCTAGATACAGGTTCGATTACTAAGTGAGGAGGCGAATTTTTAAACGAAACTGTTTATAATAGTCTCCCCTACAAATTTGTCTCGATATAGATTTCTTCTGTAACGTATTGTTTTCAAGTAAAATTGACGGATGTGTTTATGGAGCTTTTGAAAATCGCGATTTTCAGCGTATTCGTTAGGATGTTGGAGAAATTTCAGCCAAAAAATTAATTTTTCCTCATCTATAACTTGAGGTATTTCACTGTGGTGCATGGTAGGAGGAACAGGTTAAAAGAATTTTTTTGGTCTTTTATGTCGGAATTTTTTTCGAAAATGCCTCTCTTCGCGCCTTTTGGAATCCATAGCAGCTATTTTAATAGTCATACCGAGGTAATGTATACCACATTGTGACATTTCTAACGCGGGAGGGGGGACATCTTCAATAAATAAGGTGAAAATATTTTTTTTACCTGCATACAGAATGTGTTCTAAACATACAAATATGTTTTTTCTCTAAAAAAAAGTAGTGAAACCGGTCTAGTTGTTTACAACCAGTTATCAAAAATTTTCAAAAAATCAAATAAAAAATTGTTTTGAAGTTTTTTTAAAAAAATGGAATCATTATACATATTTGAACTCGAAATGATCATTAACGAAGAGCTTTCATCATAACCCCTTATTTATTTTTTTAATGTTACTTTTTGCGTTTTTACACGATTTTTTGAAAAGCTGGGTATCAATTTTTGAAGGCTATGCGCAATATTTCAATTTTATCCTCCCTCCTCCTTCACGATTTTTCTGAGGCACTCAAAAAAGGTCTATCTTCACGTTAAATTATTTTTATAAAAAATTAAGAAAATGATGTTTCAATAAAAATTTTATTACGAAGAACATATTTCATCTATTTTAGACCCTCGAAGGCAATTTTCATTTTTTTTTCTTTTTTTTTTTTAAGCTATTTATACAATATTTTCGTATGCTGGAATACCAATGGAGAACCCCTGAGAAGGGCAAAAGTGGTGGAAAAATGCCTTGAATGAATGAAAATAAGTGTACTTGGTCTATTTTATTGTGGATTCACTGAAAAAAAAAATTGTTGATGATGTGAAAAAACTATTGAAAAAACACTAAAAACTCATTCTTTAAGTACCCCTGAGAAATCATCTATGAAGGATAAAATTGGAACATTGCTCTTAATAACCTAAAACTGATGTTGTACACTGATTTCAGGAGGGCATTTTTTCAAAAAAAAATTTCCCTCGTAGTTTTTCAAAACATTGTGAAAAAGCGCAAAAAAGGGTTAAAAACCCCGAAACGAACGGTTATGATGAAAAGTCGTTGATGTTCATTTTGGGTTTAAAATCAAATATGTGTAATAATTCCAGTTTTGGAAAAAAGTTTCAAAAAACTTTTATTCGATTTTTTGAAGAGAGCTGGAAATTTTACCATATTTTTTTGATGTCATTTCACAACTATTGTGATCCTACCGTTTGCAGATTTCTAAAAAAAGGCAAAATTCGATCTTCCCTCGTATACTTCCCTTCCATTACTAGGTGTAAAAAAATTGTTAAGGGAATAGTAACTAATTTTGAAGCTGTTTGATCTGCGACTGATGATTTCTTTCATTTATTTTTGGTATGGGGGGGGGATATGTGTGAGTGTTTATGTATCTGAACTGGTTACATGATGTAACAAATCAAATTCCAAAAATACCAATTTTCAATATTTTTATCTAGTTTTATTTTTTTTAAAAAACAATAGAATCGACTTTATTGGACATTTTGTAAATTTTTGAATAGTGAATTTTATTTGATATGCGTATACAAATTTTTGACAGAAAAATCCATCTTTTTTTAGAAAAGCTATGGGAACATAAGCATGTTAAATTTGTCCGGTGAAATTTTGACATGATACTTTGGTCGTAGATGCATACTGTCGAGATACATACCTGGCTAAAGTTCTGGAACCCCAACCTTACCCGTTTTCCAAGGAGACTCTTCTTTTGACATGATTTTTTTTCAAAACGTTAATTGATCGATTTACACAATCATTTGATACATTGTGTATCAATACAAGAGGCATCCCTGAGAAAATCAACCCCCTCCACACATAATTTACGCCTTTATTAAGGTTTGGAGAGCTGTACTAGAAAAAATCTGCTTTTATTGCAATTATTTTCGTATTCGGATTAATTGTAGCTTGTAAGAGTAGAAAATCCTAGTTCATAAGCTAAATACCTGTAAAGGCTCATGTTGGAACGTAGGAGCACCTCCTCACCCTCATTTTTGGACCCCGAGTACTTTCATGATATTGGTGTCGTTTTTGCATGAATAGAACCACCCTCTGAACACGAATATGAAACCAGATTTTCAGTTCAACCACTTTAAGTAGTTCATCCAGCAGAAAAGGTGGTATCAAAAGTTTGCTGGATATGGTTATATTATTGACAAGCCGGAAACGTTGGAATGGTTTCAATGTTTAGGATATTTGTGGATCAGAGAATAGAAAATCATTGCGAAGAAGAATAAAAGCCGTTTGATGCCTCTGCTAGACCATAACAGCATCTCTTCTCCCATGTTTTGAGTTCATAGGTGCGTTGTTCATGATATTGATTTCGTTTTTACATGAATCGAACCTTCTGAACACGAACATAAAATCAGATTTTTTATTAGACCGCGATACTTGCTCGATTCCAAAGAAGAGAGCTTATGTAACGAACAAGCAACTTTTAGATACCCTCCTGTTTGGAATCGAGCGAATATCGCGGTCAAATTAAAAATCCGATTTTATATTCATGTTCAGGAGGTTTTATTCATGCAAAAACGACACCAATATCATGAAAGTACCCGTGGTCCAAAAATAGGGGTGAGGGGGTGCTACTAAGTTCCAACAGGGAGCTTTACAGGAATTTTGCTTATGAATTATGAGTTTCTACTCTCACAAGCTACGATTATGCCGAATACGAAAATAATTGCAATAAAATCAGATTTTTCCAACGCAGCTCTGTTTGACCCTCCCTATTTCGAGTTTATTCAAATTCAGACCATGGCCCTTAAGAAATAAAATTTTGAAAAAAATATATGTGATAAAGTGAGAATTGTACCAAACCAGTATCCTTATTTTAAAAAAATAAAAAAATAAATAAAATTTCGAAAGTTTATTTCGGGCACAAACTATTGGTGGAGGGGGGGATGTTGATTTTTTCAGGGATGCCTCTTGTATAGATATATACAATGTATCAAATAATTGTGCAAATCGATCAATTAGCGTTTTCAAAAAAAAAATCACGACTGTTTTTCGCAAAAAGAAGGGCCTCTCTGGAAAACGGTTGTGGTTGGAGGTCCAAAACTTTGGTCAGCTATGTGTCTCGACAGTATGCACCTATCACCAAAGTATCATGTAAAAATTTCACTGGGGCAAATTTACCCTACTTATGGTTTGTTAACTTGAGTTCTTTTATTAGATAGAGGATTTTGGAGATTTAAGATGGATCATCAGGAATGGTTTCAAAGTTTTCTGGTATATTTTGTTTTGGTCGTATTGTTTTGAGGTTAGTGCAGTAAAACAGGAGGTGTTTAACAGTAATTTCTTCTGAATTGCAGAACTGGCAATTTGGTTTGGGAG
>FIZR01021136.1:0-17326 GCA_900060175.1 Ferrisia virgata | reverse complement strand
CAGGCGAGGGTTGTTACTTCGCGAACCTATATCTAGGCCTTTTAAGTTCAATTTATATAGATATTTTTGAGTTATTTTATGAAGAAAGTCATATAATGGTTCAAGTCTGGTTTCACGTTGGATTTGTGAGTTTCGAATGAACCAAGGTGCTTTGGTTGAAATTCTTGCATATTTATTTTGGAACATTTGGATTTTTTGTAGGTTAGTTTTAGAGGTTCCAATCCAAATTGGGCATGCGTATGTTAAACTTGAACGAAGTAAAGTTTTGTAGAGGAGCAATGCCACATTTAATCGAGTTCTGGAGTGTCTGTTGATAATTGGGAATAGTAAGCGAAGTTTGGTATAACTTTCTTGTAGTTTCTTTTGGATGTGTTCTGTGAAGGTTAATCTAGTGTCCAACCATACTCCTAAGTATTTTACACTATGGGTGTCCCAAAAATTAATACTGTTGTCAGACAATTTCTCTTTGATATAATGATATTTTATAACAATATGTTTCAATCTTTTGAAATTGTGCTGACTTACAGCATTAATACATGGCTGATTATCTTCATGAAGGGTTATCGGTGACTTAATATTGATTTTAATGCTGTGAAGTAGATTTTTTAACCACATGGCTTCACGTACTGCTTCCGAAGCAGATATGTATTCTGCCTCCATACTCGAAAGAGCAACGCAACGTTGGCGTTTTGTACTCCAACTTATTGGGTATGTTTCAAATAGCTTGAAAAAGAAGCCGCTCGTGCTATGCCGTGTGGTTACAGTCACCGTATCATCGATAGCTTATCAACTATTCGATTATACAAGACATTTTGCTTTTTCAACACCATCAAGACCAATACGTACGACTAAGTGCTCGTATGAAGTACACAGCCAAAGATTTACTCTCGGACACAGTGAAATATATACTTACCCAAATGGGCAACACTTTTCGCCGTATGAAGCTCGATTAGTAGATGAATAAATGAGGCGAGAAAAATTCAAGAAACGAGACTCTTTTCACCAGCACTGAAATTAAAAAAGCACAGTAGCTCGCTGCTCCGCCATCGCCTCGCTACCGCTACCACTAATCGAATAAATATTCAAAATGGAGCAACGAATTTCGCAGTTCACTTGGTGTAAAGCGAAGCGATGTGAGGGTTTTTGCCTGAATTCTCTGCTCCTCGTTCGCAGGCACCAGCGTCGATATCGTCGTCAAGTCGTATTGCGCGTTTCTCTGTGTGTACTTCTTGCGTTTTCTCTGCACGCTGCCACCATTCATTAGGCGGAAATTTATTAAAAGAGCATCTATAACCAATTACTAGCGCACAATGCGATAATTTAGCCACGAAAGAGTGAGCTTTTTAGTGCCACGTTGCGGGCGCAATCTTCCTCTTGGGGATTATACGTATAGCTCGACGATAGAAATCGTCTTTTATCCGGCAGTGGCGCTATTAAAAAATTCACAAAGCTCGGCTTTTTTACGCGTCGACGTAATTTACAATATACCGAGTACCGAGGTTTTTCCTCCTCTCGCTCTTCTCGTTCTCGAGGTTCCTTATTGCTCTTCGTATGTCGTGTAATTTTGCTGCAGCCCTTGTAGAGACTTAAAGAAGCGCCACTTTTTTTTTCCCCTACCATTCCATTCGACCGACATTCGCAGATACACGCTCGCCTAAACCGTACGTACGATTTTACGATTCGATAAATTTGCTGCACGAAGCCTATTATGATTTTTTAATCATCGAGCGAAACTGTTCCACATAAAATCGTAGGTACACGTACGCGCTATTTTCATTACAGCCTCGTTTTACCTGGACACGTATCCATATACATAGACGGACCCATAATGTCTGCAAAAGCAATGCGCCACGAGGGAAGTTCTCTTTTTTTTATGTGTGGATTGAAGTACAACTAATTGGTCATCAACGAGCAGTCAATCGTTGTTGTAAGTCTATACCCAACCGAGATATATTTTTTTGAAAAAGACCACATAGCTTTATCCCTGTCAAGCGAAAAATATCACGCTCCCGGCGACACATCGTAACGCGCGTGAAAAATTTTTCATAAAATTAAAGTAGACGCTTTGAGCTTTTCAATGGCTGGTCAACGAACTCTCTAGCTTATTTTGAAGTTGAGATATTGCATTTCCAAAGTTTAAACTTTTTTGAAATTTAGTGACTTTAAAAAAAATGGGGTCTATGCATATCTTGTCGCGCGAACAGCTGTAGCAAAACTAGTTTTCAATTTAGTAGAGATGTAAAGTTATCGATATACATCGATATGATGTTTTGATATTTTCGATATATCGAAATTGAAAAAAATGTCGATTCTGCTGCAAAATGTGCGCTTTAAAGCCAAAAGATACAGTAATAAAAAATTTAAAAATTCAATAATTTTTTTATTTTCATTTTGGCATCTTTTCCAAGTTGGAAGTTTCGTAATTTCGTTCGAAGCTCCAAGTTTTTCGATTTTCAGTGCCTCTGTGCCTTGTGCTTTGAAAGTTTAATGTTTCAGTTTGAGTTTGTTAAAATTTTTCTCAGCTCAAATTTTTTTTTGCAACTCTCTGAAGTCAAAATTTTAAAATGGATTATGGTTGTTTTTTAAACCGACCATTCAATTTAATCACCAAACCTGTTTCGATTTTTTCCTTAACTATAAGTGTTTTTTGTATTTTATTATCTCTGCTATGTTAATTCTGTTTCGTGATGTGGTACGAATATCGAATATTCGATATTCGCACTTGCTCGTACCATACTACTGTTTCGTTCAAAACGTAATAAAGTGAATTAATCGTGTTGAAATTTTGTTAATGTGAAGGAGGGGGGCTGATGTCATACCTTGAGAAATCTATATATATATCGATATGATACTACGTTATATCGATAACTTTGCACCTCTACAACTTAGACGACGACTCCGTGACCATTCATTATGATGAGAAATGTATGCACTGCAAGTTGGTATGCGCCCTCCCCCCCACCTCGAACCATTTTCGCGCAGTGGCGTCTTTCTAAGTCTTTACAGGTCTCATACTATATACCTAGCTGTATACTTCATAGAGTGGCTCGACTTTCGCCTCGGGTTTTCCAAATTTTTATTTATTGATTACTTTTTAAAAAATTCATACCTAGCGAAATTCTAGGCATTCTTTTATGATATATGCAGGGCGGGGCCCACCGTTTTAATCACCGAGGAGAACTCGGTGGGCAGCGATGTATTAAAACTACGAAAAAGAAAAATTAATTTTTTGGCAAAAAACATTGATTAATTTGTCAAAATTCACTTTTCGAAAACTTTTTATAATACACATTTCAAAAAATTCTGAAATACCTGAAGTAACCATTTGATGAAACATCGAAATTAATTTCATCAAAAAATTGCTCCAGGTACTATTCCTTCGGACGAACTATGAACGTACAAGAATAAAAATGAAACTGATATGAACATGCGGATAGAAAAAATACATTAATAATTCTTCAATTTTGTCTTGGAAAATGAATACAATATAAGGGTGAAACGTGTGTTGATACAGCTGCGAAATATAGGTGGTGCTTCAACCCTGATACAGACAAATAATGAGGTGATACCAAAAGCTGCTTAAACATCATTTTCAACCCATAAGACAGGAAAGGGAGTCCAAAATTTGTGCTACCAATGTGGTATCTTGACTATGATGGTATTTCCTTTGAGAAGGTCTTGGTAGCAACGACAGTGAAATTTTCAGAAATTTTTTATACATAGGACGAGAGAGGGAATTTTTTGAAGCTGATTACACTATAAATACATATTTTTTGTTTTTTAAATATCAATATTCTGCCGCATACAGATGTGGTGCCAGCCTGCCACTACAATGATGAGAACCTTTCAAAGATGAACTTGAGATCTATGCGCAATTCAAAAGAATTTTATGATAGGAGCAGGAAGAGGAGGAGGAGGGAAGCGAGTATTTTTGAATTTCATCATATATTTTGCATTTCTTTTCGAATTTTAATTTTTTGTTCAGTTGTACCTACAGGGTCTAGTGCCAATAAGAAAAATAAGCATTTTTCAAATAAAAACTTTAGAACCACCTGTGTGGTGGAGCTTACAAAATTTTTCTAAAATTTTCTTTCACAGAAGAGGGGTAAATAATTTTTAAAGCTAAAACATTACCACACTCTGTTTAATTTTTTTAGTTTACATTTCTTACTGAATCTTACAGAGGTGATGTCGCATTACCCTTATAGCAGAAGATATTTTCAAAAAGGGATTTCAGGCAAAAGAAATTGCCAAAATTTTTTTAAGTATACGGAAAAAAATTTGAAGCTGAAATACGAATTATCAAGAACTCATATTTATTCTAAGGCTCAATTTTTTCTCCATGTTATGAGACTGCACAAATTGTTATTTCTGGCGAAGATACAACGTTGGATCGCAGTGAAAATCTTTAAAGTCAAGGGTCCAACTGGTCATAAAAACACGAAAAGTCCAGTGGCATGGTTAGGAGTAGCTCAAAGGAGGGGGTTTCCACTTTTTTGTGTTCTATTTTTTGAACCGGATTTTATAAAAATGAATTAAATGATATGTCCAAACGAAGCGAAGGCAAAATTAAAAAAAAAAAAGACTTAACAATCAAAAAAGTGCTTTTGTAGAAGTTTTAAGAAAAACAAATCGGATAAATGTAAAAAATTTTCAAGTTTTTCGACCTCAAGGAGGAGTTTAGACCGCCAAAACAATCCCCAAAACAACCACTTTAACTACGTCTTTGAAAAAACTAAGTATTTTATTCGTGCCAACAAAAATATGTAAAAAAAACACACAAATTTGCACAAAGTTCTTAAAAATCACGAAATTTACAATTTTGATTGTAAATTTTTCATGTTTGCTCGAGAATTTAAAAAAGTTGAATGCCCCATTTTTGTGAGCAAAAAGATATCAAAATCAATAAAGGAAAAAAACTATAATTTTCAAGTCCTTGCTTGTAATTCGTTTCAAAATTTCAGCTCTGGCCTCGCTCGGAAAACACTTTTTCAGAAAATAAATCAGTATTAAGAAAAAGCCCTGAAAAGCTTATAAAAAAAGCACGAATCTTCATCTTTGAATTTTGGTCGGAATTGGGAACCTTGTGACTTTTCCATGGGCAAGAGTTGAGGGAATTTTTTTTGGAAATTTGAAATTACATAAGTATTTTGGGGTGAGAATCTTGGGTCGAAACATTTTTTCTCAGGAACGAACTTATAGCAGAGAAAATTTCTAAACATTTTACAACAGTTGGCGTAAAAACTCTTTTCAAAGTGAATCCGTTCTCATTGGGGTCATCACATCAATACTATATCTGCGTAGGTCTGTAAATTAAATATTTCAATTTTAGGACTTTTTTCTCCCTCCTATGAATTAAAAATATCTAAATATTTTGCCATCCGTAGGTTTCAAGTAGCTACTAAAGATTGCAATTTTTTCATAGCTTTTCTCAAAATTTCCACCCTCGCTTCATTTGAGTCATATTACGCTTTCTGCTACAAACATTTAATTACCTACTTTAGAAACGGACTGTTGGGGCTGAAGTCTTCCCGAATATTTATGATCTTATCTCCAACTCTGTTTCATAAATTTCCGATTAAACGACGAGAAAAATTTATAAGTCCAGTTTTCCACACCTCTCCCCCCCTTCCCTCCCAATTATTACTAATTACAATAATCCATACTTTGAAATATAGGAGCAAAAAATTAAGCCGATGAATCCTGGGTGGGCCGGTCAAAATGAGATTTCTCGGTGGGCCTTTTTTTGGGGGTCCAGCCCTGTAGATATTCGTCGAATTCAAATGACTTAGAAATTTCTACACCAAATTTCCGAGAGCCGATGAATGCCAAAACACCACATTAAACAACATATTTTTTCAAACTGCGAAGATGAAGTGGGTCTTAGTACATATAATCTGTGAAAAATCTGTTTTCAAAAGTCGAATCGTATGTAATGAAAAAAAAAAAAAAAAAAAAAATACGTTGTATTAGAGAAAAATTACGATCGTCGAAAACGACGAGCATATGAAAACAAAAAGGCAAACGGCAACGCGATGGGATTGGAAGGCGGACGTATTGAGAAAAACGAGATTGAAGAGGAGGAAAAGGCTCTCTTTATAAATACCTTGTTTTAAAATGCGTTTAACGTTTAGAAATAAAGCAGAACAAACCGGAGTAAACGAATAAAGACGCATTGTTGACGCATTTATAAATTCGCTTTACTGGAGCAAAGCGACGGCTACCCCTGCGACCCTGTTTACAGCGAAAAACGACCAGATTAAGAATTACAATGTACGCGTTTTTGCTCCATTTAACTCTAATGCAATAGCCTTGATCCTGTACCATTCTTGAAACGCGGCAAAAAAAAAAAAGGAGGAAATTATACGCAGCATTATTACGAGTTATAATACTTATATGTATGAGCGAGTATTATTTTTACTTGTTTTGATTTTTCTTTTTTTTTTCCTTTTCGCATTTTCCATTCATTCTAATGCATGCTATTGATGGAAAATTTATAGCTTTCTACGTAGAACATACGATATTTTTTCATAGAGTTTGAACGTTTGCAATTTGCGCATTTTATGATAGAAATTTGACGAGTTTATCGTTCGGTCACCAAAAAAACTAGCGTAATTTAACATCGGATAGTAGAGCTTAAAATTTCGCTGCCGAAATATTAACTCAAGTTCATAATACTATGTGAATACCTATGCCGAAAAAATAAACTTTTTACAGCAACATGAGCAGTGAATCGAGTTTCAAAACAACTTTTAGAAAATCACTTTCCTCAAGAGACCGGGATTCAACTCTTATCTTCTGAGTATAATTATGTATAGAAGGAAAAAATTTGAAAAGAGGGTCCCCCTTGGTCCAGAAATTCTGACAAAAAATCGGAAGTGGAGGACTGAAAGTGCTCCATAGCTTTCGATTACTTCGACGTATTGACATTTTTGAGAATTTTGAGCATAACCGCGTATACCTTGACCACATTTTCTGGCACCGAATTTCCCAGCAAACAAGTTCGTTCATGATCAATTTTCGCCTCAAGTCGTAATTTTTAAAGAACTTATTACATATGCTTTCGGTAGAAAATATGAACAAAAAGTACACATAATGGGAAAAAAAATGTATGCAGTCCTTTTTGGGTTCGTATTTATAACTATCTGACAATTTATTTCATTTCCCCCTCCCCCTTTGGCATGAAATTTTTTAAAAAGATCGTATAAATAGGGCTCAATTTCCGCTGTACTTTGTCATAAAGGGGTACTCCCGGATAAGAATAGCGAAATGCCCATGATCTCGCATTTTCGAAATTTTCACAAAATATCATTGAATACCTCTAAAAAAAATTTTAGAGCAAAAAAAATTCTTTCACTTCATACCCCTCCCAACCCCTCGCTCGGAACATCGAAAACATAGTTTTTTTTGGAAAAATTTTTGTATTTACGCATATATTTGAGGAAAATATCATGATTTTAATTTAAGTATTAGAGAGATATTGGATCTATAGACATAATTTTTTTCAAAATTTTCCACCCCTCAAAGAGGGAGAAATTGACGAAAAAAAACTTCGAATTATAGTACCTGCATACCCTTGGGGGGGGGATGTATTTAAATTTTTTCGTCAAAGTATGCGTTTTGATGAGTATACTTTTTCAATTTTTTCGGGAGGGGGACGATTTAAAAAATTTACAAAATGTTCAAAGATGCGTGTTTTTTAGAAAAAGTGACTAATACGCTAAAAATGAACCAAGGTAAAGTTATTCAACGTAAAATATTTTATCATATTCCGTCATTAAAATTTTGGTTTTTGAATATGATAATAGTATTTTGGTCATGGGCGTATGGGGCTAAAGGGTCAGAATGCAAACAAATGATTTGAGCGAAAAATGAATGCCCGACTCGTGCTCAACGTGTCTAAATTAGTCGAAAAAGTGCCGAACTTTCGCCGTCCATTTTGAGGCTTAGGAGCACCCCTTCCCCAAATTTGGGCAATACCTGATTTGATGATGTTGGTGGCGTTTTCACATAACTCGAACCCTCCGAATACGGTAATGAATTCAAGTTCATTATTTGTCCTTTAATTATCACCTTATTTTGGGCATTGTGGCAGGTGTAAAAATTTGACAAGAGCTCCGCACTAAAACAAGGTATTGATTAAGGTCCAATAGTGAATTTAACTTCATTATCGTATTCGGTGCGTTCGGTTTATGCAAACACGCCACCAATATCATCAACCTAGGTATCTCATGGCCTCAAAATGGAGCCACGAAAGTTCAGTACGACTTTCCTACGATTTTATATCGACACATATGGTAAATATACCGAATTTCAAAACTCTATCGATATTAATTGTAGTTTGGTGATAATACAGAAGTTGCCACCCTACTTAAAATTGATTTTTTTGAACAAAATTGCGATTTTTTCTCACGATAAAAGTGGGTGGAAATGGGCCCATGTCCACAATTCTGTAACCATGTTCTTCAACTAAAATTTTAATGACAAAATCTGGTATGAAGAAATTTCACGCTGAACAACTTCATTTCTATTTATTTTTACCGTGTTAACCACGCATTTTTGAGCATTTTCAAGTTTTTGAAAACAAACCAAGTCTCAAAAAAAAATTCTCAAAATTTCTCAAAATTATACTCATTAAAATGTATACTTAGACAAAGGAAATTGTATGAAGTACCCTCCACGGTCCGCAGCTGCAGTAATTCGAAGTTTTCTTTTGCCAATTCCCCTCCCCCCTCTCCTCCCGATGGGGAATATTTTAGAAAAATTCATCTAAATAGACCCATCATCCTACGGAACATTTGAATTTAAATCATGATTCTTTCTCAAATGAGCGTGAATACAGATTCCCCCCCCCCATACGTTCTTTCGGGGAGTGAATTTTCGGTCCTAAGACTTTTTTTTAGAGATGTCCAATAATGTTTTGTGAAAAATTTGGAAAATCTAAGATCGAGGGCATTTTTCTATTCGTATCCGGGAATAACCTTTCAAAATTTTACCTCGAACAAGTAATTTTTCTTTTGAAAAATACATTTTATTCGTCATCGTGTACAAGAATCAAGGAGGAGGAGCAGGGGAGAATTTACGATCAACATTATTTTTTAAGATCATCTCACAATGGTTGACGGCTTATTTCAAAATTCCAGTGCAGCAGCATTTAATTCCTTCGAAAGGACGATGGAGGGGAGCGCACCTTTCTCAACTGGCCCAGTTGAGGTTTTGAATTTTGTTAGACTTTTAACGGTTCTCTCAGTGGTTTTAAAAGCGAGATAAAATACTTGGTAATCCGAGGTATCAACTCAAACCTTATTATAAAATTTTTTCCATTAAACTTGAATCACCAGGGTAGGTTATAAGGTAAAATTTTCTTACTACCAAACCGCACGATGAAAATTTTTAAAAATTCTGCGAAATTCGATCATTCAACTTGGATAGGTCGTATGTATAAATCGCGATTTGGGCATTTCTTGGGTGAGAATTCGAGCACAAACTCGTTCGTAGTTATTTCGACTTTCGAGCATATGCTTCAAAAATATCTAACTTTAATAAAAAAAAAAAAAAAAAAAAAAAAAACTTAAAAAAAAAAAAAAAAAAAAAAAAAAAAAATTACGCAAGCTAAAATGTTTTAAATTTTAATCCCACAAATTTCTACTCTTATACTCGTATATCGTACTTCTTACGTTGCGGGGATAAATTTTAGAAAAGTTGAAACTTACACTAACGAAAAACTTTAGTAGAATGCCAAATTTCAGACATTTTCGTCCATTTTAGAAATTCTTTTCGATACCATGTGGGTGTGGTGGGTGGAAAAGTACGGCTAACACGGGTTCGATTTCTGGTTCCTTTTTACTGTCCACCTTATAATTTAATAGAACATTTTACACGAGATCACTCTACTCATCTAGCGTTAGTGCTCTCGAAAATATTTTTAATTCGACGAATTTCACTTTCAAATATTACACGCGTAATTACTTATTCATTCGATAACACACCATTACACAGAAACAAAGCGCTGTTTTGAAATAGCTGAGTGTGTTTATACTCGATATACATACACAGCTAACTTTGCCTATACGTAGACGTACGATATATTTTCTACGTACACGAAGTATACCGTGTATAGGGCTACGATAGCACACCTTTCGCATAATATATTGTATATTATCCGGGACTTTGGCGGCGTAGATTAGGTATATAGATACCTTGAAAAGAGCTTATATAATAATATGGTTGTAGGTTGAATGTGCGTTACAGGGTAAAGGAGTGGTAATCGATTATCGGACGAATTAGGATATCCTATTTTATGGTAAAGTCATATAGTACAGCATACCTACCTACCTACCTATCTGCCTACCTGCCTACCTACCTATCTACTTAGTACGAGACGAGGAACAGTAACGACCACCGACGGTATCTAACATTATAGAGATAGACAAACACACGTAGTGGAGGTAGGAATAAGTTCGTGTGGATTTTTCCTCGCCTTTTTTTTCGTTTCGCTTTCTCTCTCTATCGCACTTGTACCCACAGCACATACGCAAATTACTCGAGCATTGATGAGGAAACGAGAAAGGGAGTGATTTTGAGGCTGGTACCGCACTCTGACGAAATCTATACATATTACACACACACGCACATATCCATACGTACGTGCGTACATAGACGTACCTACGCTTAGTTTACGTTACTAATACCTAATTCTTTGGAATACAAAAAAAAAAGGGTTAAATTTAGCGATAAATAGCCTCCAGCTATACGATACATGACAAATGGTAATAAAATTAGTACCCGGTAAGTAACGCGGAAATGGATGGAGGTGTTGCGTTTTTTCGACATAGCTAACTTTTTTTTTCCTGCCCATATTACTCGAATTTAAATATAGAAAATGAGGTGAAATTATACGAGCTAGGGAGAAAATTGAAGGAGGTGAGCCAAAGTGCGGTTTTCAACCAACACCCCCCTATCACTGGATTCCTTTTGTTCAAGCCACATAATTTTTTTTTCGGAATGATTGTTTTGGATAGGGGAGAGTGTGATGATGTGGGGGGGGGCACGGTAGCATTGATATGAATCGCATTATACGTATATTATAGGCCGCCTACTGCGTGGGGTAAAATTGCTTCGATTTTTGAGCTATTTTCATCACTTTTGTAAGCTGGATTTGATATTGTTAAGAGTATCTGGTTCGGGTACAAAAAAATTCAACTTTTTCAATGTGCTACCCCCTAAAAATGTTCCTTCAGGCTCCAAATAGACACCCAAAAAGTTTCAACTCATCAAAAAAAAAAAAATTTAACCGGTGGCGACTTGATTTTGAAATTTTATAAATATACTAACACGTACGATGTATTGAAAATAATCAAAGTGGTTTTTCAAAATGAAATTATTGCGTAAACTTATTAAAATTTAATTTAAAACTAGTAGTAAGGTCCCTTTTCCCTCCACCAATGGAATAATGGATTATTTAGGCACAACGATGTAAAGTATTTCATATCAGTATAACCCAGTCCTATAGTGTCAAATAATGCATACGTACAGTGCATATTTCGGATGTTTTTTCAAACGCGTGTTACAGTTTTGGTATTTCATGAATGTTTGTGGTTTATACATTATCAGAAAGAATTTTTTACGCTTTTTTCGATTTTGTGGTTAATTTTGTATTTGAATGCGTTTTTGGATGAATAATCGATGTTTGAAATAAGTACCATCGCATACTTAGTTTTCAAAATACGTGAAGTATTGAGTAAAAAATGTCACCACAGTTTTAATGAAATTTATTCGTTTAAAAGGTATACTTCATATACTTCAACGATATTTTGCTACAACTAGCTACTTTTCAAAACATGGGCGATTTTAACTTTCAGAAGTGTACGCATTTAATGGCATTAGGTAAAAAAACAGACACAGGTAAAATTATGAAGCATATGATTACTCCTCCATTTATGTTAATATTGTTCGCAACATTGTTCATTTATGAATTTTTAGAAAACATTTCTGAAGTATTTCGATTTTTTCCTGTTTGAAAAGTTTCCTTATGAGTTTTGGGATTCAAATGGATACAACACCTTCAAAAATTAAAGATAAAAAGCTTTTGGAATTTTGACTACTTGCGTATGCTATCAGTAACACGTGCATGAAATTTAAAAAATTGAAGCAGACAGAGCGGTATCTAATTCAATACTATTTGTTTACATTTGTTGATAAACAATTTTTTTATAATTTGTGATTGTAGCACCATGCCTTACGTGTATCTAGGGGCATGAGCGAGAGGGAGGTTGAGACTATCCGACCGTACATATTCATTTCACAGGTATTTATAAGCATCAGAATGATATGGATTCGTTAAAGTATAATATCCAGCCGTGTAAATTGTGTCAGGATAAGTAGTGTCACATGACACAGTTCTGGCATGAGACTTCTGACACCAAAAATGATACAGTACTGGCAATGCTTCAGCCAATCCGAGATCACTAAATATTTACCAAACCCATGACAGTGACATTGAAATGGAGCAATTGTAGCACCAGGATGACTCCAAAATGACTTTATTATGACATAGCTATGACGTTAGTGTGACATATTAATGACACGTATTTGACTCCTGAGTGACATGTTTCTGACACCATAATGGCACATATCTGACATGATAACGGCACACTTCTGTACAAAAATAAGATGGCACGTTTACGGCATACGAGTGGCATATTTCTGGCACACATTATGCAGCGCTATCGTGGCAGGAATGTGTCGTATGATTGCTGCTTTTGTTAGTACTTTAATGACATATAAATGGCAGACTTACATTTTGTGACTTGGTAGTGACATATTATTGACAATGTCATAGCACCTTTTTGACAAACTTGTAGCATACTTTTAACTTCGATTTAGCAGTGCACTAATGCCATATGAATGACATCCGACATGCGTTTGACTTGATTATGACACGAATATGACTTAGGAGTAGTGCACTTCTGACAACATTATGACACCATTCTGACACAATTCTGGCACGCTTCTGACATTATTCTGGCATGCTTCTAACACTATTCTAGCACATTTAAGGCGTGATTTTGGTACTACTTTAGCACACTTTGACGCAATTGGGACATATTTTCAGCAGTATCAAAAATTTGCCACAGTTGTGTCAGAAATGTGCCAAACTAGTGTCAAAAGCACGCCAATAATGTGTCAGAATAGTGTCAGAATGGAGTCACAATCACACCAGAACTATGTCAGAATGGTGTCATAATAATGTCAGAAGTGTGCTACTACTAAGTCACATTAGCGTCATAATCAAGTCAAAAGCATGTCGGATGTCATTCATATGACATTAGTGCACTGCTAAATCGAAGTAAAAAGTATGCTACAAGTTTGTCAAAAAAGTGCAATGACATTATCAATATTATGTCACTACCAAGTCGCAAAATGAAAGTTTGTCATTTATATGTCATTAAAGTACCAATAAAAGCGTGGTTACACAATGTGTGTCAGAAATATGCCGTTCGTGTGCCGCAAACGGGTCAGCTGAATCATCGACTTCATTTCATATTTGTGCCAATAAAATATAATCTTACGAGCGTTAGAAATATGTCATCTATACGTCATTAATACGCCAACGAAAATATCAAACTTATAACATATCTGTGCTGTGATAGTGTCAACAAATATATGTCAGAAGTTCGCCAGCAATGTGTCCGTTCAAATGTCACCTGAAACTCAAAAATTCGTCAAAAGTATACCACTTTTGTGCCATAAAATATTGATAGCGTTTTTCTGATTTAAAATTGACGTAGTAATTGCAATGCCTATTAAATTGGGCGGAGCAATCATTATTCTGATTGGTTGACATTCTTTGAAGCGGAATTTAATGTGTACTGACTTGAAAGTGACGCGAGATTTGCACGACAAGATTTTGACAGTTCTCTTTTTTTCTGAAATACAACACGATTTTAAACATATGAATATCAGATTATCAACCACTTCAACCTGGAGTATTTATGAATTACAATTATTTTTTCAAGTCTGACCAATTTAGAGTCCTATTCGAAGGTCAAAGAACCATTTTGAAGAGGTTGAGAGGTGAAAAAGTGCACGTGTTTTTTACACTGTAAACAGTCTATGTGAGTATTACTATGTGAAACTTTAAGCTCTAGTAGCTTCGGGTTAAAATTAATTTTTTTGGGCTACAATTTTTTGGGCGTCTTTTTGAAACCCAAAAGAACATTTTTAGGGGATGGCACAGAAAAAAATCGAAATTCAGAATTTTACTAGCACCCCAGTGTATCTACAATTGCAGAAAGTGCAGTATACGATACTATGCGGAAGTTACGTCAAACAATGAGCTAAATTTAGATAAATTTCACGCCAAAATGGGGCGAAATAGTAGGCTGGTAGAACTCGACGACATGAGGAATCAAGCTGAATTAGAACAGAAGAAGGAAAACGAAGGACAGCGATAGCTCAGCGAATTAATACTGCACGCTTGTTACGATATCGTAAATCGTATCATACACATAAATATAATATACTACCATACATATATATGTATATATACATATACATATTATACAGTAGATAGGTGGTGGTATATTATGCGGTATTTTATGGTACACATTGTACATTTATACATTGTACGAGCGATAGAGATGAGGTGTCTATACATAGGATGTTTACGTTATATCGAACCGCCAAGTGTTTCGTGCTGAATCGTTACCTCTTGCATGCCTCCTGCCCTCGATTCGTATCCCATCACTTAACGAATGATTCGGGTCTAAAAATTAAACAGTAATATACTCGAGAGTTTATACGACCGGTAGCAGACGAAGTAGAGGCTCAAGGATTTAATCATACGTGTGAGATGGTTTTACGTGTGTGCAGTGTACGTCAACGTGTACAGCCTATACCAGCGTATACACATGCACGGTCGCTCTACACTCGGTATTTGTATCGAAGGGATTTTAACGTTTAAACGTCGAGATGAAATTATCCCTTTAGTTGAGGTTTTTGCAGGCAGGCAGGTAGGTAGGTAGGTAGGAAGGTAGGTAGGTTTGTATTTTCAATCCCGTATTGTCGACCTTTGTTTACGATACGATGGTGTTTTGATTTGGCATTATTTCATTGTATACCTATATTCGCCTATTGAACTTTTAAGCTACGCCAATCGAATGAAAATATTTTCAAAATAGTCTCTACGTGTTCGTACAAAACTATAAGCTTATACGATATCATTACCATCCATCGTTTTCGTTCTTCGCTACCTATTTCATCTTTGTTTACTCTTCGTACAATCCACTTTCAAGCTTAAGTATACCAGCCCGATGAAGCGAACGAATTAAAAGAGTAAAGCTTGCTAATTAATTTTCAATACTTAATAATCAATTTTCAATCATTCCGTTGTGTTTACCTTATTTCACTCGCATACTAACTAACATTTTCACACGTATGTTCCTTCTTCGAAGACAATTTCGAAGAAAGTTAATTGACAACAGATCTACTGAATTTTATCACTTTATATAGCCTTTTTTTTACTAGCTATATTTATTTATTTACATTTCTGACTATTTTACCCCTTCACATTTTTCCATTGTTGCATAATAAATTAGCCAAAAAAAAGCGTCGCAATGGTTTTTAAATTTTCGTGAAATATAAAAGATACGAAAATTATTACATTCATGAAGCAAAGAGATGAAGCTCTCCGAGCCATGCTTCTCCTCAATCCGTGGTACAAGTGGAGGTAGATATAGCAGTGAACAGTTGAAATCCTCAAAAGGCACATCTAGTATCCCCATTAAATTTACATTAGGGTGGAGCAAAGAAAAAGCATAACTCGAATTTTAACCATTTTCACTTAAAATACTTATTTTGAGTGAGAAAGACACTGATACAGAGTATCATAATCCGCTCACGATACTTGTTCTTTTTAGTTCTTTTTCTTTCCCGCAAGAATCGTCACATGATACAACACTTCAGATCATAATGACGTCATTACTCTTGAAAAAGACAAGAGTATTTTTTTGGTTTGCAATATCATCGCTCCAGAATAACAAGCAGTACAAAGTATCATAATCCGTACCGAGTAATACACTACTTTTCAAAAATTTACCCGATTCGGATCAATACGGATCATAAGCATCCCTGGAAAGACACCGTACAAAATTTGAGCCCGATATCTCAAAGGGGCGATGCTAAAAAGTCCTCAAAGTAGGTTATTTTCGAAAAAAATGAATTCTCGATTTTGGCTTACTTAACTCTTCTTGAAACTTCGCAAAAGATATCTGAAAGGTGCGTTTTGAGTTTCTACGTCTCCCTGTCCTATTGGTACTTTGATTGGGTACCATTCTTAGGGTTCAAAATGAGCATCGATAGTTCGCAGATCGTGAAAATCAAATTTTCAACACGGGGAGTGCGCGTACTGCGATGCTTCGAATTTGGTGAAAATTGGATAGTTGGAAAGAGCGTATAGAGCCCCTCCCCCCTCCCTTCCACCCATCCAAAATTTCAGCTGACCAAATTGATTTTCCAATTTTTTACGACTTTTTAAATATTATTCCTAATGCAGTAACATGCTTCGAAAAAAACATTTTAAACATGAATTACGAACAGACAGCTGAAAATCAGAACTTTGATTGTTTTTTGACATTCTCTTTCAAAACTATCCAAGTTTCATCAAAATTAAAGCATCGCAGTACGCGCACTACCCATGTTGAAAATTTAATTTTCACGATTTGTGAACCATCGAAGATAGTTTTGAACCCTAAACATGGTACGTAATGGAACTGTCAAAAGGTCAGGAAAACGTAGAAATTTAAAACGCGTCTTTTAGATATTGTTTGCGGAGTTTCAAGAAGAGTTAAGCTAGTCAAAATCGTGAAAAATTTCATTTTTTTCGAAAATGAAATCTGAGATATCGCGGGCTCAAATTTTGCACAGTGTCTTCCCTACTCAAAATGCAAATCGTCGTACAAAAATTATCAAAATCTGAGGAATGTTTTTTTCTCGCCCCTCATAGCTGAAAGCCTTTTTGTCAAGGTTAAAAAGGGTAAAATTCCTATATCTCAACTCTTTATCCCCTCAGCACCACTCCTCCAAATTTGGGCGTAACTGAATGATTCGAAGTTGCCCCCGTTCGAAAATATCAAATCCCCCACCAGTCCAAGCTTGTTGTTCAAATTTTACAGATTTTGGTCGGCATCGAGCTGAGCAGATAATTTTTAGTTTCGGGAAATGAAAGTAAAAAGGAATAAATATCTGAAATGGCCAAAAATGGTCTCAACAGTGTTGTAGGGCCTCAATACGGATTTTTTTTTTTTTTTTTTTTTTTTTTTATTTT
>FIZR01021131.1:0-11555 GCA_900060175.1 Ferrisia virgata | reverse complement strand
ACACCATTCAAAATTACCGCGAAAAGTTCGAGATAAATAATGATAAGGATTCTTGCGCACGCGCACAAGACAATCCCGATTTGGACCTTAGAAATAATGTTTGCGCGGAGAACCTTGAAAAAAAGTATTGCCAGGCTCAGTCCATGTATATAAAGTCAATGGAATTGCTGAAACCCTCAAAATGCACCAGAAGTATCCCTACATCTACATATTAAATTTCAAAGCCCTTCCTCAATTTGATGTGAAGTATGAGAAGGACAAACTAAGAAAATACGTATAATTGTCTAAAAAAAACTACTTTTGGGGGCGGGGGGAGAAAGAGGAGAGGTGCAATGAGTCAAAAAATACAAACCCTTTCAAAGGCATATCTAGAATTCTTACTGAAACCACATACCAAATTTCAACCTTCTCAATTTGGCATAAAAACTACTTTTTTAGAGTTTGGAAGGGGATGAGGGCTCTATGAGGTTGAAAATAGTTGAAACCTCTAAAAGGACCTGGGACTTTTACTGGATCTGCATACCAAATTTTAATCTCGCAGCTCAATTTGGGCCGGAGATATGTGAGAAATGTTCCTTTTTCAAAGTGGAAAAAGAAGAAATCCCACATATCTATCCTCTTAAACAACCTAGATTGGTCTTGAAAATGCCATAGAATAAAAATTGTTCTGCGGCCACACAACAGTTAATCTTTCTGTGTATTGAAAACTTATCGTTATGAAATTCGGTTCTGTTCTTCATATAAATTAATCTTCCATTGGTAAAATACTTTTTCAACTAACCTGGAAATACTATTACGTTCTGTTGCAGTTGGACGCTAAAAAGAGCCCGTTAGCATTGCTGGCTCAAACATGCAGCCAGATCGGATCAGATCCGCCAAACGCGGCATCGAAGTCGACATCTAGCTCATCCTCATCGGATAAGCTATCGTCGTCGAGCAGCAAAAACCAAAGAGAAAAATCATCGCCATCTTCGTCGTCGAATGGTTCGTCGCCGGTAGCGCCACCAAAATCCAGCTTCAAACCGTACGAAAGCTGTTTAAAAGAAGACTCCGCCAGTAAATCGTCCTCGTTGATGGAAAGTAAAAAATCATCGCCCAAACAGTCCTTACAGTCGAGTCAAGATTGCAGCAGAAGCATAAGTTCGCCCAGCTCATCGCCGGGTACAAGGCGAACACCGACGACAATGTCAGTATCGCAGCAAGATTCGCCGTCGGGGTCATTGAGGCCGCAAAGCAATCCCACAACGTCTAGTCCGTTAACTTCTAAAACATCATCGACCGATCCGATTAGTTCCTTGAAATCGTTATCGCTACCAACCACATCGTCACATAATCTTCTAGCTAACTACCCTTCATTACCATTAGACGTAATGGCCTCTAGTCTATTATCACATCCGCTAAAAGCCGGCATCAACCCGTACCTGAACTACGGCCGGTTGAAGAGCGCCGCGGCCGCTGCCGAAGGTATGATTCCAATCTGCAGAGACCCTTATTGTACCAGCTGCCAGCTGAGTTCGCATTTGTTGGCAGCATCCGCCCAGAATGGCAAACCTTGCCCGCCTGGATGTACTCAATGTGATATAAAATCTCCTAATTTTTTGGCCGGTAGTGCGGCTGCGGCTGCCGGAAGCGGTGGCCATCATGCTAATACCAGTTCGTTGGCGGCGGCCTATGCTCAAGCTCAACTGGCGGCCTTGGCGGCTGCCTCGCAGATGCCTTATATATGCTCGTGGATCGGAGGCGATGCCGCATACTGTGGTAAACGATTTCTTACCTCGGAAGAACTACTGCAACATTTGAGAACGCATACGTCTTCCGAATCGCTGCTAAATGTGTCGGCTCATTCGTTACTTAATCGCACGTACCCGACGCCTCCGCTAAGTCCGCTTTCAACCGCCAGATACCATCCGTACTCGAAGCCGCCGTTTTTACCACCGTCGCTTTTCCCTATGCAAGCGAATCCGGCCGCTTTGCATCCGGCTGCTTTTCCTCCTTACTTGTTTTACAATTCGAAGTTAGGTTCGGCCTCGCATCATTGAAGGTCGCTCGTCACCATTCACTAGCTTTTCCTCTTACTTTTTTCCCAATTTCTGAGTGTATTCATTGGTGATCATGTGTTTACTTCTTGTGACAGCGGGGACTAACTGATATGAAAAATTGACCGTTTAAAAGTTTGATGATATTTATGCAGATGTGGTTGTTTATGATTAGACTCATTTCTAACTGAAAGCTAAGTAAAAGCACTACTGTAGAGATGATTACACATCAAGACACTGCATAAAATTTATCAAAATTTGATCTATCATCAATTGTACTGGGTGTCAATTAGCATAGTTCTTCCGACTCCTTATTATTGCAAAGTTACTGCATTAAATTGGCTTCATAAGGACGGATTTAAAGTACAACATATTCATTAAATTTGGATTCTACGAATATCTTGTACTTGAAAGCGATCCTTACAGTCAGTTTAATGTAGATGTGAAAACAAATACAAAATACAAAAATCCACCAGCGATTATGGTCAGCCAAGTAACCTGTTTTTGCGCATGCCTGATTATTTCAGGATTTACTTTACAACAGTCAAATCACAATAGAAATACAAAAGAAGGAGTATGATACCTTCAACACAGTAGAATTTTAGTTCTTCAGTTTCACATTCAATTTTCCCCTGATTTTTGCTCAAATAATCTCAAAATTGTCGACAAAACAAAAAATATTTTATACGCACAACATATTTCTCTAGATGCAACTTGTATCATTGCCAAAAATGTAGTGTACTATTTCTGCAGTTGCGCATTGAACGTCAAGTCCTCGCGCATGCGTAGAAACAGGATCTTTTGCTGACCATAGCCACTTTTGTAAATCCTTTATTATATTGGAAAAAGCTCAACATCTACCTAATTACCTACTTGTTATTGAAATCTTTAGTGCAGATATACTTGAGGGTTACTGGATCAAAAATTCCAAGCAAACGAGTTTTTTCTGTGTGTAGAAATAGAATAACAATCAGGCGTGGTTCATTAGCACTAGAAAATGTCAGAATTATCAGTGCTTCAACAATAACAATAGCATTTGCAATACTGGTTCGTACCACAGCTTCCCTCGCGATTTATTCATTTTTGTTCCTTCAATTACAACCTTTGTATGAACAGAAAGTAATTTAACAATCGTAAATACATATTTTACATTTTCAAAAAGCTTTTAGAATCAAAAAGTTCACTTACCTTCATCTTTGGCATTAGAGACCAATTGATCTTCCTCAATTTTTAATCAAACGTTAAGTTCATAATTTAGGGCTTGAGTAGCAGATGATTTGTTTCTCTCATGTACAACTGAGTTATGCTTGAATCCAGAATATTTTCTGTAATCTGTCGAGTACCTCTATCTGGAATTCTTTCAATATCTCCGAATATTCATACCTCAAGTTTGAATCCAGTTTTTCTTTCCCTTCACTGGAGCACAGATTAACAAAACTGTAATGTAAGATTTGCCAGAAATTCGTTTTGTAGCTATGTTAAATGGTGTTGAATTGATCACTAGATCTTTAAAAATCTTCCCTTTACTCAGTTTCGATTGATTGAGGAACATTTTTGTGGTTTCTTCGAACAATGATGACTGATTCTTCAAGTTTCAGCAATCCAGCACTTCTGAATTCACTTTTGATAACGGATTCTTGTCTAGAAATTACTTTTGTCATAGCATTTGACTTAAGTATAGAAAATGATTCCGCTTTTGGTCCTATTGTAATGAGTACCAGAGGGCTCTCTTATAGTCCAGCTATCCCACATGCCGGCAGCTTTTTCAGCAGTGATTGACATATGCTCCTGCAAAGAATCTGAACCCATTCCGTTTCTGGTATTTACTCTTATTAACGATTACATCCACATAAAATTTTAAATAAGCTGTAACTACCAATAACTGTAGATACACGTGCGTTTCTTGCCATATCTGTCAACTTAGGTATAAACTATTTACAATGTTGAGTAGATGGCGCTACTAACAGAAACAAAACATATGCTACAACGCTATCGTATAATTTTTGAGTTATCTTCCTGATCACTGATGTAATTATGATCATTTGTATGGATACGTAAAGAAACACTCTTCAGATAATTAGACTTAAAGTCTATAGATTCGCTCATGATCTCCCGCTGCACAAATATCTAACGTATAAAAATTCTTCTTATCCTTTGAATTTTGAAACCCAACTGAAACATTTGTTTGAAACTATATCCATAACATATTTATTAATATATATCTACTTCTTAGGTATTTTATTCTGTTACATCGCTCCCTATATTAAGTTATATATGCATACCCACCCTTTCCTTACTCTGCCTGTTGTGTATACTTTCACCCCTTTTTATCATTATATTGTAATATCGAGTTCCCATGTATTTCAAATTGCTATTCCAAAATATATACCTATAAATTTTTCTCTTTTTTTCTCATTCAAGTCTGTTCATTATTTTTTAAATCAGTATTTTTGTTTCGATGTTTTTATATTTAAATTAAGAGAATGAAAAAGAAAAAAAAAGAAAATACATAAGTGCAATGATCTAAAAATATTATACATTTTAATATACTATTTAATGAAATATCGTATATATTTTTCTTTTTCTTTTCTTTCTTTTTTTTTTTTTTTTGTCGTCAAAATCACTGTTAACCGTTTTTTGTTATTATTTTTTTTGTTAATATATTTAAATTGTGGTATTTTTTAAGCATATACTCGTGTTTTGTTGACGTACGTGTGTAATATGTATGTAGAGAGGTATTTAATGATTACTTCTTAAATGAGAAACGGATATGATTATGTTGATAATTTTGCGCATGTGTGACTGAATACGTAATAAACGATGGTATTTTTATTACGAAAATATACAAGTTTTCAATTTTATTAATTTTTTCTTATACAAGTTTATGTTTATTTCGTCGAAGTACCTACAAACGAAATATATTTACGTGGGAAGTTTACTACTTCATCGTAGTGTGGTATTCGTTTAAAAGGAAATGAGCAAATAAATTTTACTTGGAATTGAATGATTGAATCATAATTATTCATATATAAATGAGATGATTTTATAATCGTGGTTTTTTAAAGTCGTCTATCATATTGGGCCGACTTTCAGTAATTTTTTTATGTCTAGAGTGACATTGGTATTTAAAATTTATTCGTATTTCTTCGTTGAAAAATTATTCGTTCTATCAACACTAGTCACTGATGAATGTGTAAAGTGGAAATAACATATTTGAAATTTTAATTACTTCGGACTACTTCTCTTCTTTCCCTCTTCTTGCCTCTCTTCATTAATTTGCACGAAAGGTTATTAATTTATTCTGTATCTAGTGAGGTATCTTTGCGTTTTAGTTTTATGTTTGTAAATTCGATGAGAAAATATGTGCTGGTTTTCAATGAATTTTATAGCTAAGAATACTGTATCTGGATCCTCCCGGATGATCATTCTCCCTTACATTTTTTCAAATAATTAAATTTTTCATGTGGCAAAAATTGTCCCTTGAAAATTCATCCGTGAATAAGTATTTCGTCTTACAGTACTGAACCAGGTGGAAAAGATTTATTCATATTCAGGCGAAAGTTTTAGTTTTAGTTTTCAATCAAATTTATGGTATTAACATTTGAACAATGTGTGGTCAAAATTGAGGTTAGTTGAAATTTTGGAGCGGGATCAGCTGGAGTGAAAAATTCAAAAATGAAAGTTCCTTCGTTACAACTGATAAAAAAATCAAAAAATCTATATCGTGTCGAAAACTTGATTCTCTATGCTAATCAGCAGCTTAGAAATGTACCTTTTTTAGCCTTCTTAACCTAATAAAGTTAATTGCTCGCCTTTACTAGTCATGATTATCAATTTAGAAGGGTGAAACTTGATAAAAAGATGACGAAAGGCCATTTTCCCAGGGCGTTTTTTTGGTTGGAAAAGGTCTTTACCCCGTGGGGTCAACCCCTAAAAAATCTGAAATTAATCACGTTTATTTTATGGGATCTAAACGTGAATTTGTTTGATGTATTTTACATCCTAATCAATGCATTAAATTTGATTTGTAGATTGATTAGAAGATCGGAAGTAAACAATTTGACATAGAAATCCGAGTGAAGCGAAAATTTCATGATTAATTCAAAATCTAAAAATAATAATTATGACTGTTGATTTTTGAATCCAGTGATAGGTGAGCTCATGTGTGAGTTAGAAAATCTAACAAATGTACGCTGTCTCTTGACGCAAAAGACATGGCTCCTCAAAAATGTCTTCGCAGTGAAGTGTTTTAGACAACATTATAACATATTGAGATTTTGGCATAGCTTCGGCATGTTTTTGACATTTTATTTACAGAATTTTAGTGACATAACAATGACATCTGACATGTTTTCAACTTGATCATGATACAAATTCAACTTGGTAGTGGCATGTTATTGACACATTTTAGACATATTTTTGACAAAGATTTGGTATGTTCTGTCTCTGTTTTGGCACAAGTATAACATTGGCTCAACGTTTCAGTCAATGTGTTTTGCCTAACTACATTGATTTGATAATGAAAACTATGACTTGGTCTTGATATCAATGACTATGATGATTCAAACAATGATGATACGGAGTGAACCGGCGGTATGCGGTAAGTTTTTACTCAAGGTAAGCGAAAAAAAGGAGGGAAATTTTGATATTATATTTAATGAACGAACTATCTACCTACCTAAATAATTATTACCTAAATATCGTCAAGTTTTGGTTTATAATTATCAATATTGTGAAAAACTTTTAGCATTAAAATCACGAATATTCATAGTCAAAACCATATGTCAAACGAATCAAGACTTAAAAGAAAAAACAGCTTGGATTGCTTATTTATAACAGAAAACAAACTGTCATCTGATTTATCTGCTTATCAATATTACATTAACTGACATAATGATCGCTGTTCTGTTTGTGGGGTCTTTGTGTCGCCTTTATGGTCATCATCATCAAAGAGAG
Source organism: Ferrisia virgata (assembly GCA_900060175.1). Classification (NCBI taxonomy): domain Eukaryota; kingdom Metazoa; phylum Arthropoda; class Insecta; order Hemiptera; family Pseudococcidae; genus Ferrisia; species Ferrisia virgata. The sequence continues at coordinate 4,563 of FIZR01021131.1, read as the reverse complement.
AGAGAGAGAAAGAGAGAGAGAGAGAGAGAGAGAGAGAGAGAGAGAGAGAGAGAGAGAGAGAGAGAAAGAGAGAGAGAGAGAGAGATCTTTGATTATATGTGACTAAATAATCGCTTCTTTCTGAGGATTTCTTTTTAGAATATTGTGAGTAGAAGTCCGATTTTATTTGAAAATTTCGTTGGGTAAGCAGCCCTTACCTCGTTTACCCGGATTGCATGCCACTGCCAGTGAACTGTGAATGAGCATTGTTACGCATGTGTATTATTTTATAGAGAGCACATAATCTCAAGGAGAGGGAATAATCAATCTTATCACTTCCATCAATAGGTGTTTAACTTGAGAATTTCATTCATAAAGTAACCTTGATACAGCGTAGTGTAATGTTTCATAGTTTCATAGTTTTTGGATGCAACTGATCGAATGTGCAACGCTATCTGTGTTGCATAGTCAAGCTATGATTTGATTTCATGTAAAGATAGACTCAGAAACTGTAATGAGAGCACAACAGGTTCCTTTTTACTGTTCAAATGTAACTTTGGAAGACATGAAATTTCTAATCTGCATATCTGTACCTGCAGAACAGTTTCAGTTGGGTGTAGAAGAATCTCGAATCTCAGATATGCAAGCAACACTACTCTGGTTGCAGCAGATGAAGAGTAATTGGTGGAGCTAATCAATCAAGTGAAAACATCGAGTAAAGAACTGGGAACTTGACAGCAACGCTTCAAAAGACTAAAGTTATGGTTGTAGATTGGGCTGGATGACTTCCTGAGTCTATAGTCCTAAAAAAATATGAGAAGGCTAACATCTTTGTTTATTTGGGATCAACTATGGAGGCCAATGATCAATCTTTGACAGCAATACAGCGTCAAATTGCATCGGGAAAATCAGTGATGACTAGACTATGGAATGTCACATGTAATTGGAAGATATCCAACGAGATGAAGAATAGGCTGATCATAGCCTTTGTGTTTCATGTTTTTTCATATGTGGCAGAAACATGGATATTGCAGGCAGGTGACAAAGAAAGATAGATGCCTTTGAGATGTGAGTCTGGAGAAGAATACTGAAGATTCCATGCACAGCACTAAGGACAAACAAGTCAATCGTAGAAGAACTGAAGGAGCCAGTAAGGTCGAAAGTTCTATGAGAGAAACGCATCATGGGATATTTTGGACACATGGCCAGAAAGAATGAGGAGAATCTAGAAATGGGCATTCTGTTTAGCAAAATATCTGGTTCAAGGCGGAGAGGAAGATCTGCTACCAGGTCTGTGATCATGTTACTAAATATATGCGACATGACAACATTGCCTGGACATTGACTTTAATGACTGATTAACAATATGAACTATAGCACATACTTGGTAGAAAATTTGACGTACAAAAACAACTCGATCAGCAAGGAAAACAAATAGGAGAAGCGCAGCCGAGCTCATAAGAAAAGAAGAATTTAATGTCAGCATTTACTCTCCTAGATGAAGAAGCATGATCGGCCAAGAGTAATGAATAAACAATGATTAATTGTCATCAACTTGGAACTTGGATGTAAATACCTATCCCTTCCATCAGGCCCAAGTTACAATTACTGTCCTGGCTGATGTCAGCGGAGCTCTGATCGTCAATATTTATATATCTCCAACGAAGGAAAGGAAAGTTTTTCCACTTAAGGATCAAGTCACTCGACTAAAATTTTAGAGGAGCCTACTTCAAGTCCTAAAAGAACGTTTATTTTCTTAGAGGGCGATAAAGATCCCGCAAGTGTTAACTAGGCGTGTAAGTACCCTGCCATTTACTTTCATTCATGAGTACATTGACCCTCGATGGTTGTTGAATTAGCTAAATAGAGTAGGGGGCTGTTTCATGTACATATCACGGTACTCTTTGTACGAACTTCATTACGTGAATTAGCTGTTATCAAAACGGCGAAAATTTATCGTTAAATGGTTTCATTATAATTTTCGTGTGAACTGAGGATGGGGTGAAGTGGTACCAGGCTAGCGGGCTGATACGGGTGGCTACATTGCATTTGGGTAATATTTTTTGACAATACCTGAACCGCAACGTCGTTGCTCATTGGCTGGTGGCATATACAGAGTTATAAGGCTGGCCGCATCGGGTAGTTTAATTACATTCGCAACAGTCGGGCAAAAATTGACTAGGTACACGGGTAAGTCGCGTCGAGTCGCAGTTAGTGGCTCGCATTGGTCGTACGGCCATAGGAGCGCTTTTTTATTCGCGTATATAGCCTGCGTATACGGTGAAAAATGATTTATCACACGTCGCTTTTATGTATAGCAGTTCCATTATGCGACGATAAATTCAAACGTTTTTTTTTTCCTCCTCTCGTTTTATATCCCCCAAAAAAATAACGTCAACTTTCTTTTAGCGAGCTATTAAATTATTTGGCAGTCAGGAAACTTCACCGATAACTACGGTTATGTTTACAAAAAAAATATTTTTCGCACCACTAAGCGACGATAGGTTGTTCCAATTTTTTTTTTTTTTTTTTTTTTTTCAGCAGCCTTTCTGAAAGTTATTACCTGGGGAAAAGGAGGCACCACATATATGAGGTGAGAGGAGCAAGAAGAGGTGGAGGCTTATTTTGAATTATGGACCCATTCGAAAATAACTATATAGACGATATAAATATCGCAATTGAATTAGTTAGTAGCAGCGTTGGGCTGGCCATAAAGCGGATAATTTATATGCTGCGATAAAGCTTGGCTGGTTAGGTTAACGATTGTAACGACCATAAAGCGAGCCAGTATAATATAGTTGCCATAGTCGGACAGAGGAAATAACTACCATAAAACTATAAGTGAGAGGTTTAGAATTATTTATGACTCACGCGGCCTTCTTTTATCATAATAATATGCTAAATAACTTGCTAGTTGCAGTTACCCTACCCATTTTTATAGGTGTTTTATAACGGGCGGTTGGAAAAAAGTTTCGCATTTTTTGACGAATTTCAACGGTTATTGCTGAAATATGAGTCGATTCGCTCGGATTATGAGGTTCTGTTGCCCCCTCCCCCCTTCACCCCGTGTACTGTTCGCCTCTCACTCTGGCTCGCTGGGCTTTATTATATCTACCTCTAAATGTATCTAATATTTAAATAAGAATCGTATATAGCTGTGTACTATGTGGTGTATGTGTATAGGTTTATACGACTTTATCCAGCTATCATTGCGAATGGAACGCGTTTTAGATTTGCTATATTATTCGATGATGATTAACGGCCTTATTGTCGACGACGACGTAGCTATTATTTTTTTACGCCTTTTTTTTATATATATTATCATTCCGAGTATTTTTATTTATTTTTGCTTGCTTGCGCACGCGTGTGTCGATGTGTGAGTGAGAGTGTTTTCTTTCTTTCTTTCTTTCGTCTTTTGCTCGACTTTATTGGAAGACATTGTTACGCGTACTTATACGTTGGAACCCGATTAATAAATATTGTGTGTGGTTTTCATTTTTTTTTCACCTTTCGTATTCAAATCACCTATGTAAATGCTTCGGTGGGAAGTTGTTAATGATATTGTGGATATTGTTGATTAACTTGTAATTTTCGCTGCCATAGATATGGTTATTGCTGCTGTTGTGAGTTGTGAACATGTTACCTACGTGTACGAGTTTCCGAATGCAGTTTTTTTTTTTTTTTTCATTTCGTTATTAAGGTGTGAAAGTTCACATATCCGGGTACGCACGCTAAATATGAAAAATAAATGAATAAATACTCGGGTTATAGCTACTAAATAATGATTAACGTGTTCCAGTATCGTCACGTCATATTGCGTCGCGTCGTGTCTTGTAGAAATCGTCTAGAAAATTCAGATTAAGTGTTGAATCCGGATTTTTATTACTCACCTATGAGCATATCTTTTCGGATGGTTATTTTGTGTAGCATAATTTTGATATTATATTAACGATATTGCAGTCGGGTGGTCTAAATACAGTAATTGAGACAAATCGCGTGTTAGGAACCCTGAAGGCTAATTTTAAACTATCTGTATAAGCGAGCTGGTAAATTGGAATGCAGCGAAAAAAAAACAACGTCGCTTTGCAGTGCTTCTTCAGGCTAGTTTTGGTAGAATATTGAGTACATTGCTTATACTAGAGCCACCTCTCTGGGCAGTAGACTTTTATTCATCAAAAGGTGCTGGTTCCAGCATAGACTGATGTTATAGGTGAAGATGACAGCCTGTAGAATTCTGTTCGTCCTAGTCGTGTGGTGGTGATAACAGATTCTTGGGCACAATCTGAGCTGATGAAGATGGCTAAAGCAGTTTCTCCGTTAGCCACTGCAATCCAGCTAAATACCATCAATAAATAAATTGCAGAAGACCAGCAAACCCCCCACCAGCTTACTCGCTTCAGTCCCAGGCAAAGAGAAATCTTTCAGAGTGAGCAAGCAAGCGAATTTCAGCACTTTTATCTGTAAAACTTCGGCTTTGGGAGTATTTCGTGGGAAAACCAAAAATACATATAAATTTTGATTTTCATCCCTTCCAAAAATTTTTAGGGGTGAAATTTGGTCACTTTTTCAGTAATTTTGCAATTG
>FIZR01021119.1:0-10986 GCA_900060175.1 Ferrisia virgata | reverse complement strand
TGGTCAAAAATTGTTTAATGATCAAAATTAAGAGCCCTGCGGAACATGCCCATCTTGGCCTGTAATGAAAATTACTGAAATTAAAATCTTTGATACCATTTCGAATTTTTGAGCTCGCTTCATTTTGTTTTTGATTACTACAATATTTTGATGGCAAGGAATGGAAAATTATCTGTTTTTCAGTATACTATTATATTGATACTTGGCAGTTTAATTCGCAATTTGTATTGAAAAATTGAAAATTTTCATCTGGAGTTTAAATTTTGAATGTGCGCGCGTATGGCAAAATAAAGCCATCGTACTAAATGATGAGAAAAACGCTTCAACATTTCCACCAAAATCAATTGACCTTAGAGTGATCCAAAATTTAATTTTTTAATTTTTTTTTTTAAGTTCGAAAGTTTTTTATTGAAATAAAAATCATTCCGCATCATATGAGAACATAAGCTACATTTTAATGTATTAATCATGTTTGTACAATGCTGGAATAGGCTGCAATCTGTTTCAAGGAATAATTATAGGACCTAAGGTGGATCTGGTTTGTTTACATACAAAACAGCGCTTTTGTCGCTTTCCACCAAAATCGAAATCTGTGCTTGTCCAAAATTGAATTTTTGAAGCTTTTTTTTGAAAGCTCGCAAGTTTCGCGACAAAATGAACATTATTCCGGATCTCCTGAGAACCTATAAGCTACGTTTTAATGCATCAACCAAGTTTGTATGATGTCTGAATTGTCTGTAATTTGTTCTAGGGGCCACTTTTTATGGTATGGATTGCGGTTTCTCATAGTGCCAAAAGAGTATTTCCTCGTGTAATTTTGGCCATTTTTCAAGTTTATCCCAAGCACATCTTTCCTTCAAATCAGACAAGAAGATTGAAATTTACTCGTATCATGTAAAAGTATAGGTCCTAAATGTGCCATTTAGCGGTTTAAACTTTTCAAACTCATTTCATCTTTTTACAACTTTGAAAGAGGTAATTTTTGACTGTTTTTTTTTTTTTCATTTTTCAAGGTTGTCTCTCACGTATATTCCTTTCAAATTGAGCAGTGGAATTAAAATTTGGTATGTAGTTTTGGTAAAAATCTTAAATGTGTCTTTTTGGGGTTTCATTCATTCGCTACAATATCAACTTCTACTCCTACGTTCAATATTTCATGAAAATCAAGCTGAAAAATGGTTCTTCTTTTTTCATTGAAGCATCAGGAATTGCATTCGATTTTGAAAATAGTACCTTTTAATAATAATAACGGTGTGATTCTTATTTATTCGTTCGTTTGAGCTAGCGGATAATTTTTCAAGGCTACCGAATACAGTTATTGGTTGTTATAAAAAGGAACGATTTAGTATTTTCATGATTTGAACGCAAAACTCCGTTTTCTCATTCAAACGCCGAATAGGTAATAGGATACGTCAAATACCGATGACTTTTTTTATCACTGAAAATGAATAAATGTTCCCGCTGGTTCGAAACGTGCATATTTTTAGAATTTAGGTTGTTAACGTCCAATACTGGTTTTGCGATGAATTCGCGATGAGATGAGCCAGTTTTTCTAGTGGGAATGTTCTTGTAAATGACGATGGTCTTAAATGCTAATTTTTGTAGATACGACCGTATGGCAATCACACGCTGACAAGAATTAAAATATTTATCTACGTCGAGTAGGAGAAATATTTAAAGTATAGGATCACTTTTGGAACAGCAGACACTAGATAAGTACTGGGCAGTAGGTAATAATTGTGGGTGAGGAAGAAGAATAGTTCAATATGCGCTCAATATGCAGTCAAATGAATGTGCTAAAAATTTCACCTTCGCTTAATCGCCGTTTTCCCGGCTTCCTCTTTTTATAGAAATTTACTAGCTAATCAATAATGTCATTACCAAAATAGAATCCAATAAAAAAAAATAAAAAAAACACCAAATTCACGTTCAATTTTGATCTGGGTGAACTAGGGATACGATGTAAGTTCGCTTACATCGTATTGTTTGTGATGGTTAGAAAATAATCGTTAAGACGTGATAATGAAAATATGTCAAGTAATCGTTATAATTTTATTATTGGCCTTAACAGTACTTTGAGTTGTGTTTCTGAATGACACTAAAACGTAATTATGATGATGATGATGATGATGATGATGATAGTGATGAATAAAGACAAATGAAGAGTAAATAGGGAAACATTTAAATAAGCAGCTAGATAAATAGGTGCAAAAAAGAAAACCTAACATGCTGCCGTGTTGCTAAGTCTATCAAATAGACTGAAAAAAAAAAAAATTCGAAGCCGGTTCGTTTCCTATTAACAACACGAGTATAATAACCTATAATTTATGGTAGCTGTAATCTGGATTCTTAACAATTTAGGTCAAATTTTTCGATAAGTAAACTACTCAAGCCCTAAGGTGAGAAAAAGATATAAGTAAGATTCTTGTATTCTATTCCAATTATAAGTTATGTACCATTTAACAAATTTTAAACTCAGTCAATAGGTATTTGTAACTTTTTGGTATTCAGTAAAACAATATTATAAGTACTTCGAAACGTAATATTATACCAACTCATCTAACTGTAATTTCATCATTAAAACAATACGATCGACAAACACGGCATAAATATGATCACGAAGGACAATATGCTCAGTAGTTCAAAAATTACACTTTGTACACGCCGACAGAGCTGGTTTCGGCACGAATAAAATATTCATTTGTCGTCGTATTTTTTTCAAAATGCCGGTACCGACGTAAAAGAAAACCAGATTGTGAAAGGTTTACGCAGGTAACTAGGTACATCGATTAATTAAGCACTGGTAATATGTGCATACGTTTAAGTAATAATAACGATCGATTTTTTTTTTCACATTTAGTTATTCGAGAAATAAAATTGAGAAAGATTACACGTAGAAATAAAAATGCACTTACAACTATAACATTTTGAATCGTTATTCGCATGGTCATAACAGGTTTCAAGTACCTAACCTACCTACTTACCGTTGTAAGTACGCGACTGATGATCGTTTCCAAGGGCAATGAGGAAAATCTGAATAAAAGGTTTTAATTCGTTCAGTTTGAATGGATGCGAATAGTTAAACGCATCCGTGTTTCTTTACATTATTCAGTATGATTACAGATGCACAACTTGTATACCTACGACGATGTACAGTTGTTAAGAATTAACGTTTTAATCCTCTCGAATGTAACACAATAGCTGACCTGTGGATGATATTCGTCATTCGGAAACCATGTCAAAAGATGAATAAGTGCTGTTTTGTTTTTCACGATTGCAAATATCACGACACAAGTTGATTGTTTATCGCCAGTATCTAGTTTAACGAAGCAAAAATACACTCGAGTGATGTCATAAGTAATACATACTTCAACGGGCTCTTGTTTCAGTTATGCCTTGTCTCTGTTTCAGGGGATTCAAAAAATAGTCCTGATCCGTTACCATCACATTGTATCGGTACCAAAAGTGTAGGGTGGGAAGATGTACATTGCGAGGTATGTTCAAGGTTAAATCAATGCAACAGCTCCCTAGTACCCAGATCAATAAAATTAACCCTGCATAGCTCGCACTGGAATTTTGGTCACGCCCTGGAGGAAACCTCCGAGTATTATAATTTAGTGTGGATCAAATATTATTGACAAAATTTAAATAACCAAGCATCTTAGATGTCATGTAAGTCGTGAAAAAGCCACAAATACGAAACATAAAGGTCTGAGATAAAAAAAAAATTGTCAATTTTTTCCGAAATTTCCCACTAAAATTAGATATAAGAAATATATTTTGCTGAATTTCGATGTTAATATTTCTTAAAATTGTTATACCATTTTGAAATTCACTGTGAGCATAAATAATTCGAGATTATAAATTTTTTATTTTATTACTTGAGAAAATATTCTGATTAGTCTTAGTGTTCGTTACTTTTCCTACTTAGGTTTAAATCATTAAATGTTCGAAATTTTAATTTCGTTACTTTATACTAAACTCAAAAATGCCTAGCAGATTGATTTTTTTTCCTAATGACAGCTGTAATTAGTTCCGTATAAGATAGAATTCTACCACAAAACCATCAAAGTTTTACGCAATGCATTCATCAACCTTTACAAAATTGATACCAGTACTAAAATTGTAGTGTTTCGATACTTTTCCTACTCTAGTTTAAATCAATACTCGAATTTTTAATTACTTTATACAAAAACTTATGCATAGAACAAATCTTGAAGGTTTCCTCCAAGGATGCGACCTTTTCGGTGGTTTCCTCCAGCGACAAACGCTTATCGTTTTTGCGATCATCCCCACAGTACAGCTCTCTCATCTCTCCCTTAGCATGAAGATCAAGTAAATGTGCAGCATGTGGCTTTCAGTAGAAGAGACTTTTTGCTCTTGAATCGCTCGTGTTTCATTAATTCAATAACCTTACCTCCGGGGAGGGTGCTCAGCAATTTCAGGCCCTGTGACAACTTCATCAAATGGGCCCTTTACACTCGTAATGCGCTTTCCATTTTTATTCAATCTTAGTGAATGGTTGAAATTTGAACCGTGGTTTCATTATTTATTTCATCTCTGCACCTTTCCATTTCAAAAACAATTTTTTTAATGCTTTAATGTGTATTGATCAATCGTCACGAATAACGTCGAAAAACAGGTAAAAATGGACCAAAAATCGTAAAAAATCATTGAAAATTTGATAAAAGTTTGACAAAAATTAGTGAAAAATACAGAATATTGATGAAAAATCGCGAAAAAATTTTGAAAGATATGTGAAAATTGACCTAAACTATGAAAAAAATAGAGAAAAATTCATCGATTTGGTTTTAAAAAAGACATATTCTGTGATTTTGGTCAAAATTCTGCATTTTTTACACTTTTCTGTTAATTTTTTTATCTAATTTTTAATTATTTTTAATAAATTTTTTTCGTATTTTAGGTCAATCTTCACATTTTTTCAACATTTTTTTGGAATTTTTTGACAAGTTTTTTGCATATTTTATTCATGCTTGTCAACGTTTTATTTATTTTCAATGATTTTCAGTTAATTTTCACTCATTTTTTAACAGTATTTCGTAATTCTTGGTTATTTTTCTGCATTTTTGTCAATTTTTATTCCAATTTTTGTCAAGTTTTAACGAGTTTTTTGCATTTTACGTCAATTTTTACATGTTTTCTAACTTTTTTTTCTTGATTCTTCATCAATTTTTTCAACTTTTTATCCAGTTTTCAATAATTTTCAACTTTTCTTTTTTTTTTCATATTTCAAGTCAATTTTCACGAAATTTTCAATATTGTATCGTGTTTTTTAATGAATTCAATGCATTTTCAACATTTCATCCAATTTGCAGTTACTTTAAAAAATGTTTTGGTGGTTTTCGGTAAATTTTTTACATCTTTAAAGAATTCCTGTCATTCATCCTATTCAACCAAAATTTTCTCACATTTAACGATTAAAATAGTAAAAATTATTGTAAAATTTCAAAAATTTTACTTTTGTTCCGCTAAGGCACCGTTATTTTCTCGTAAGATCAATACCTGCAGATGAGGATGTTGTGATTTTGGTGTCTGTATTCCAGTCCTCTGTAACTAACAAACTGAAAAACAGCGAGACGCTGTGGAGGGGATGGGTTGAGGATTTATATTGAATAAATGTCACATCGAAATTTTTCCTTTCGATACTCCTAGATATTGATATGTTTTACTGAATATCGACGATCGATTTTTTTAAATGTTTTTTTCAGTTGCATAATACTATTTTAAATGTTTTTTTTTTTTTTTTTTTTTTGATTTTTTACGATCTGCAAATTTTAAAAATTACATTTTAAATTTAAACAATTATTTTTTTTTTTGCAACTTAAAAATGTAAAATTATTTGGATCTGAATTTTTTTTTTCTGAAAATCTGAGGTCGTTTTCAAAAATTTCCAACTTTTTATTCAAAAGTGCAGAAAGCTAGATTATTCTGAAAATTAAACTGTATTTGTTATTGTTTCTCAATTCTAGTAAAGTAACAAAATTTGGTATTCATTCAAAGTAACGTTTTCCAAATATCGGATATCGATATTTCTCGTTTTGATACCAAATATCGATATTTTGACCAAATATCGTTATTCCTAGAACACCCTCAACGAGTGATACTCATTTTTGGACCCTTCAGACACAGAATTTCACAAAATCTAGGGTCATATATTTTTAATAATATTTTCAAAATGGTTCCGCTGAACTCTCCGTTCTCCCCTCCCCCAAGTCGATCATTGTTACGCTGTTGCTTATTACAATAATTTTCAAAATAGTTGAAATGTATGCTGGTGCTTGAGAAGTTACCATTTGCCGTTGCTTGTAGATTCCTTCGGATTTTTTGCTCGTGCAAAAATATATCGCTAAAAAAACGACGACCCCCTTTGCTACTCGCGGTTTCTGACTACCCTAGTTTTGGAGCATTTGCCTAGAAACCAGCAAGTATGCCCCAAAAGTGAAAACTGACCACGGGCCTGGTTAGATTGTTGAAAACCTGGCCCATTTGGGTCGAACACTCATGTGCTGGTGAGGCTATCCTGTCGTTCAACTTGAGACTGTTCCCTAGATTTAAATTTATTGCAGCAATTCCTCACTTCTCTCGCCCTCTGGAAGGTCATGCTCACATGCGTTCAATTCGAATGAGAACTTAAAATAAATAGTAACAATCAAGCTATTCTTGATTGATTGGTACAGCTCCAATTTGTTATTCAAACTACATAGGTATACATTATATGTTTATATCAGGAAAAGATGAATAAATTTATGCATATCAAATGTTATTTCCTCTTTCTCTTATACCTACGTAAAGAATATAAGGACGATAGGTGATCATACTTACTTACTTAGATTTATTCAAACAAGTAAGTGTATAATGCTTTAAAATAATGATATCATCATTCATCATTTCTATTTCACAATCTTCAATCGACTGCGTTAATGCATTTCTTTGTAAATATGATACCTACTCAAATCTACATTATGTAGTATGTGTATAAGAACGTGAAGTGGCTTTAGTATTGTTAATGTAAATGTAAGCGGTATATGTGTATAAATATAGGTACCTATGGCAAAGTTGTTGAACTATGTCTTCGGTCGTAGTTTAGGTAAACAAATCCTATCTAAGGATTGCTTTGTCGATACGTAAAATCAATAAAATTGATCGATTGTTTGATTTTCAGTAAAGTCTACTACGCGTGTTTATGACTTTTACTTTCATCTGAAGTGATCAATTCACGCATGTGGCGTAATATTTCGCCGAATTGCCTATGCACCTGTCTACTCATAGATTTCTACTTAATCTTTGATACCGAAAAAGGCTCGATTAATCGTGGAAGTCAACATAGCATAAGCCTATCTAAGCGTGTGTTATCTACGGTATTCTCGTGTGATTTTAACCCTACCAGTCAGCGGTACCTAGCCTATCTACATAGGTATATGAAATGAATTTAATGATATGTTGCTAAAGCGACGACCGACGAGCAAAACAAAATGTAAAATATTAAGTAAAATGTGAAAACCGCGGGTAATTTGAGCTATAAGCCTGACTGCATGAAAGATGCGCTAATACATACTATTTTGTGCGAAGAGATATACGAGTGATTTTCACGTTAAATAATCTATAACGAAAGGACGTGGCATAGTGCTAGGTATAGCAGATACCAGACTTCCTTTTGCTCGTTTGTTGAATATTTTAAAGTAATTTAGGTAAGTACCAACGTAGTACATACGTACCCTTTTTTTTTTTTTTTTTCACAGAAGTTTGAATTTAATTCGGATTTTAACTCCGTTACAGATGAGTTACCGGTGATTTGTGTAAAAATTTTTACGATTATCAATTTACGTATGTAATGTACGTATAAGTACGATATACTTGTGCACATCCATTAAAAAGTCACAATTAACGCGCCATGTTTTTTGTCTACGTTCAAGAACCTTGGAAAATGAAATTCTTTCAGACCAATGTCACTCGTACTTATTACAAAACAATGGTCACTGGTCATCACTTTTCTTTCGTTAATTTATATTTTACGATAATATGGATTTTTTAAGGAATTTTTTCAACGCTACACTGGTTACGATTGTAAACATTCGTGTCAGAAACATTAAAGTAGTTGTACTTTAAATACAAGTATGCATAGGTCATCTTATTAATCGTATAAAAATCCTTCTACACGTATCGCCAATTTTTAGTCCGATCTCTCGAAGAAAAAAAACTACTCATATTTGGCGAAAAGAAAGCAGCCAGTGTGTTTTAATAATTTTTCAACATATATCTAACGCTAGGGTATTTGTTTAATAATATTGAGCATTTTATTTATTTTTTTTTCACGTAATTAGTTCATTTCAACTCTCTACAAACCCCCCTGTTGGTATTCCCCGTCAAGCTTAAAATCTGAAATTTTGATCTTGGGAGTAATTTAGAATGCTGTATACATCTGTGAGAAAAAAATTCATCATTCGGAAAACGTTCCAAAAATTAGTTAAATGAAGACGAACACTGCCAAATACTTCTGACAAAATGGTGAATTTGCCTACAAAACAAGTAGTGCGTGGAAATGATCTACGATCATACATTCACGTGGAAGTAGATATAAAAATTACGCGTGTAGTAATGTTTACATCAATGAACAGGAGGAACTTACTGTTCGATCGATCGAGATCCTAAATCAAAAAGAATCGCTTAATTTACAACGTCGAATATTTTATAAGATTAAAACGTTATTTCCAGTTTGAATCAACCTTGGTAGCTACGTCGAAGTCAGGTTCATTATTCTATTTCAAAGTGGATCATCCGAGTATGATTCGAAATAATACACGAGTTGGTATACCGAATAAGTAGCGTATAAGGTGCCTATTTACGAGATTAACAATTCCGTTCCGCCGGCTCCGCATTAAGCTCATAAGAAGATATCTCGTACATATCCGTGGATACGTTCAACTTACGTTCGTAAGCGAAGAGGTCCACCATCAGAGAAAGTGTTCGAAATAATAGCTTCCATTAACTACTTAGCTGACTTTTTGATGCTTACCTGCGATAATTAATTCAGGTGATTCTCATCGCATCGCATCGTGTTACATAACACGCTAGCCAAGCTCGAGCTCGACACTAAGACACGACGTGATGACCATTTGGTCAGCAACGAAAAGCTTTAACCGCACAAGGTTAATGGCAAATTAGCTCACCCGCCGGGTTCATTTCATACACCTATCAACTTTGACGGTATTTTTTCCTTCCGATTTTCAATGTAGAAATTTTTCTCATTTACGCAATTGGCTAAAAATTTGAACTTAATTTGTAGGTAGTAGGTACCTACTCGAAGAATTCCTCATTTAAAATTACCATGCTTGTATACTAGACTATGTAATATGTAGATGCAGATAGGTGGTTATTAATAAGGAATTTCCAAACCTACGTACAATGACGTTATATACGTGTACAGGTCGTTTAAAAATAACTCAATTCGTAATATTACGAGCATTCATTCGCCGAAAAATGAGTAGCCTATCTCGCATTCATTACGTAGCAGACGTAATAAGAAATTATACCTATTACCTACATAGCACATACGTTGGTATATGGTATTGATATAATAGCACATTATAAGAATATAATACTGTATCGAAAATTAATTCGAATATTTTTTCCGAAACTTACAACAAATAAGATGCTTATTACCTAAGCTTTATTTTTGCTACCACGCTTGCGTTGGGTATTTTATCAACCTGTAGCTGCGCTGATGAGTATTTCAACTTCCCACGATAATTTTTTTTTTCAATCTTTATAGCTTCTGAAAATATATTCAGAATCCTGCTGGGACCATTTCTTTCTGGCCCATTGTGGTCTCCATCGGGAGAATAGGCTTTGCTTAGTGTGCTATTTTATATTCCTGAGTGGAGATGGCCTCCTGTCAGTGCACAAATGTTGGGGAGGGGATTCTGAGAGTTTAAAATACCAAAAAATGTTCCTTTCTAAGCCAATTGATAGACAATCTAAAGTTGTATAACATGTCTAAAAATCAACCTCTTAGATCACTTAGGAGGGAAGATATGGTGATTTCTCCCTGAGTTCTTACCCTTTTTGACCTATCTCCCCCCTAAATTGAACTTGGAAACTGAAATTTGTTATGTAGACTTCGAGTAGAGGCTATAAATGTGCCTTATGATAATTTTGACTTTTCAGACCCATTGCATTCCTTTACAGCCTCGGCATGTGTTTTTTTGTCAGTTTTTCTTCTTTTTTGGGTTTGTTCCTCACATAACTCTCCATACAAATTCAGCTAGAAAGCTGAAATTTGGTACATAGGGATCCAGATTCGCCTTTTTTTTTGGAATTTCGACTTTTCAGCTTATATCTTCCCCCTCCTTCCTCTTTGGTAAGGCTCCTGATGAAAAAGGGAGAGGAAGATATCCGACTAGGTGCTGTCACATCACCAAAGTGCGAATGGGCTCTTTAGTGAGAACTGCATCACAGGCATGTGATCGTGATAGGTGGTGTGCTCTTCTACGTGCAATACAGTCATGAGCGACTGAGACCTACTGATGATGATGTCAATTTAGTGGGTTTCAGATGTGCCTTTTGGTGATGTCAACTTTTGAGCCTCATTGCACCTCTTCTACTCTAATCACTGATTAGGAAGCGATGGTTTTGTTCCATTCATTTAACTATAATATTTCATGAAAATCAGGCTAAAAAATTTAGTGGTGTGGCGTCCATGTAAGCAATGTAAGCAATGTTAACACTTATAAAATCCAGAAAAAAATTACTGTTTATATTTATAAATTCAAAAATGTAAAACACACAGTAAGGTAAAATAAAATCCGAAAAAAATGAAAAAATTGCTGTTAATATTTATGAATTCAGAAATGTGAACCAAGATTGTAAAAGGCTACAAATATAATTATAATTCGTCAGTTCATTCTATTTGTGTAGTAAGCAATAGACGTCTTGCTTACAACGCGGGATAACGAACATTGCCCCTAC